>CM037929.1:19616883-19756883 GCA_021346845.1 Apeltes quadracus | reverse complement strand
CATGCAGCACGTGTGTGTTGCGATACGTTAATGCCACCTTTCTGCCCGATGGTTGAAATCAGGTTGAAATAAATACGGATTAAGAGTGAAGAAGTCAACATGGATCTGATTGGTCAATTAGAGCTTTAGAGTCTTTGTCTCCTCCTGGTGGACGGTGTGTCCGTCTCTCTCTCCTCCCCCAGAATGCCACCAGGAGGACGGAGGGAGACCAGCTCACACAGAGACACTGAGGACACTGAAGAGACAGCGAGAGACTATGAGGAGGTCTCTGTAGAAGCTGAGGACGTCTTTAGAGACACTGAGGACGTCTCTGTGGGGGTTGGATGTTTTGAACTCTGGAGCAGAGACATGAGTGAGACGAGAGGACGGACAGACATGGACAAACAGAAAGGTACTGTGTCTCCTAATGACTTATAGTTTAATGAATGAGGTCAGATTCATTCATTTAATGTCAGCGACACATTTCAATAAATAAATACAGGTTCATGAAAATAAAAGTAATTTATATTAAAATAACTAAAACGTCATAAACAGGGTGTTTTCATTTGTTTTTATTGTGTGCGTTGTTTTTACTACACACTATTACTAAACATTTCATAACACGTTATTCATTATCTGTTCATGAAGCAGCTCCTTCACTTCTATCTGCTACTTTGGGATTTCATTACGTTTCATTTAGTTTTACGAATTAGCCTCAGAGGGCTTTACTGTGTGTCCACGTGGGACGTCCCAGGACAAGTCCCCAAACCATGAAACCCCCCCAAGGGGACACCCGACAATGTAGAAGATACGTTAAAAATACATTCAAAATAATAGAATAACCTCAAATAAAGACCAGTCACAAAGTGTGAGGTCTTTATCACACCAGTGGTATGTTAACTACCACCATCATCATCATCATCATCATCATCAGCAGCAGCAGCACTTCCTCCTCAGGGGCCGAGCTAATGGATTGTTTACACTCCGACTCACAAACACTGACTTCCAGTTGAAGGAGCTCAGTGAGGAACCTTCCTAAGCAACCTGTAGCACCCCAGAGGAGCTTACATGCTAACATGCTAACAGGCTAACAGGCTAACTGTGACAGGAAGTAATGTCGATGGTTTGTTGCTGTTGTTGTGTGTGTGGGAGGGGGGGCTGATGAGAAGCTGCTCTCCCACTCGCTCAGAGGCTGAATGGAGCTCTCACACAGACACCTTCTGTCTCGGGCGTTCTCCACGTGCCCCCCCCCCCCCCCCCCCCCCCTCGCAGGCTCATTCACACTGTCCTCACATCAGCTGTGAGCGTCATCGCCATGGCAACAGGAAACAACAGGGATCCTGTTTAGAGCTCGTTCTCTGGATGCTGTAGGTCCAGAACATCACAGTAACATCTAACTAACTTATTCGAATATATATTGAAGTCATCATCACCACCATCTTCATACATCTTCATCATCTTCATGTATCATCCTCCCTGAGTGTAAACATTTAAAACTAATCAGTTACAGATGGTACATTTATAATATAATATAACGGCGTAAATTGAATAATAACAACATTTATGGAAAATAACACTCTTGTTTGCAGGGACTTGATTCCTCTGTGATGACATCATCGCTGTCTGGGAATGACCTCGTGGGAGGATTCTGATGCTGATGATTTGAATCTCATGTTTACTTGTGAGCCTCAGCTCATGTTCTCAAAGAGAACGGGTGCTTTGTCTCGCGCTTCACATTTGAATGATCGCCATGGTCTCCAAACATATGGGACACACCAGTTTTACAATAATTATAATGATTTAAGAGTGCAGTCTCTTCAGGTGGTTCTGGAGGTCTATTAGAAGGTTCTCATTATGCTACAGGATGTTCTGGAGGTCTATTAGAAGGTTCTCATCATGCTACAGGATGTTCTGGAGGACTTTTAGAAGGTTCTCATACTACAGGTGGTTCTAGAGGTCTATTAGAAGGTTCTCACAATGCTACAGGTGGCTCTAGAGGTCTATTAGAAGGTTCTCATCATGCTACAGGATGTTCTATAGGTCAATTAGAAGGTTCTCATCATGCTACAGGATGTTCTAGAGGTCTATTAGAAGGTTCTCACCATGCTACAGGTGGCTCTAGAGGTCTATTAGAAGGTTCTCATCATGCTACAGGATGTTCTATAGGTCAATTAGAAGGTTCTCATCATGCTATAGGATGTTCTAGAGGTCTATTAGAAGGTTCTCATCATGTTACAGGTGGTTCTAGAGGTCTATTAGAAGGTTCTCATCATGCTACAGGATGTTCTAGAGGTCTATTAGAAGGTTCTCATCATGCTACAGGTGGTTCTGGAGGTCTATTAGAAGGTTCTCATCATGCTACAGGATGTTCTAGAGGTCTATTAGAAGGTTCTCATCATGCTACAGGTGGTTCTAGAGGTCTATTAGAAGGTTCTCATCATGCTACAGGATGTTCTAGAGGTCTATTAGAAGGTTCTCATCATGCTACAGGATGTTCTAGAGGTCTATTAGAAGGTTCTCATCATGCTACAGGTGGTTCTGGAGGTCTATTAGAAGGTTCTCATCATGCTACAGGTGGTTCTAGAGGTCTATTAGAAGGTTCTCATCATGCTACAGGTGGTTCTAGAGGTCTATTAGAAGGTTCTCATCATGCTACAGGATGTTCTAGAGGTCTATTAGAAGGTTCTCATCATGCTACAGGATGTTCTAGAGGTCTATTAGAAGGTTCTCATCATGCTACAGGTGGTTCTGGAGGTCTATTAGAAGGTTGTCATCATGCTACAGGTGGTTCTAGAGGTCTATTAGAAGGTTCTCATCATGCTACAGGTGGTTCTGGAGGTCTATTAGAAGGTTCTCATCATGCTACAGGTGGTTCTAGAGGTCTATTAGAAGGTTCTCATCATGCTACAGGTGGTTCTGGAGGTCTATTAGAGGACTACAATGAAGTGAAGATGAAGGTTCCAGCTCAAACTTTATTTTAAATGGTTTAAAGGTTTCATCTGTGAGAAACTGGAGTTGATTTGTAATCGATGAAGTAGAGTGAAAGTACAGTACTTGATGAGTAGTAAGTGGCATGAGAAGTACCTCACACTGTACTCTCGTGTACTTTGGTACATTCCAGTGTGAATGGTTTAGTCCAACATGAGTCTCTGTCTCCACAGTGCTGGCCAAACTGATCTGGGACCTGTCGTCCTTCCTGTCTGTGCTGGACGCAGAGAGCCTGAGTGAGGCGGCCCGCGCACACAAGGAGGACATTTCGGGACTGCTGTCCTCCCTGGAGACGGACAGGACCGCTGGGGACAATACTACCACGAGTACTAATCCTACTACTACTGCTGTAATCGTATATCCGTACATGTTCATGTATTCATACCACGTCGGCGTCCTCACTGCTCTCTGCTGTGTTTCCAGTGGAAGACGCCGAGTACATGATCATGAGCTGCCCCCTGTCGTCTCCTAGCAACCAGCTAGCAGGCACACCTGGGACAGGTAACGCTGCAGACACGGCGATGAACACGATGACGACACACAGCGGTTATGATCAAGTTGTGTTCATGTTTGTCCAGAAGGTGTTTCGTCCTCTCAGCTGCTCCCAGATCAGATCTCACCTGCGTGGCCGAGAGACACAGTGAGTCATCACACCGTACGGCTGTTGCATGCTGGGATACACTACAGCACTGTACATTAACACAGTAGGTCTCCATCGTGAGACGTGTGTGTGTGTGTGTGTGTGTGTGTGTGTGTGTGTGTGTGTGTGAGAGACAGGATGTTCAATGTTTACATAGAAGGCCATCTCCCTTTCATCTGTACTCCTATTGGCTGAGGGAGGAAGTGGTCACTGATGGAGGATGATTATCTGGTGTACGTGATCACATCACGTGTCATTTAGCCGACGCTTTCATCCAAAGCGACTTACAATCAGTGCATTTCAACCACAAAGACACAAACTCCAAGAAGAAGAAACCACAAAGTGCTCTTTCGTGTGCAGCTGGTTGTAGATCGGATCCGTTGTGAGTCAGTGTGAGTGCTGCAGTGTGCTGGTGTCTCTAGTGGAGGGACAGTCTGAAGATGAAGAGGCTCTCTGCGCTCCTGATGTCATCACACAGCTCCTTCCACCATTCAGGAGCCACACACACACACACACACACACACACACACACACACACACAGTTCCCTGATGGCTTTTGGGTGGTTTGGGTCAAAATGACGTGCGTTACGATCAGGGGACGACCAGGAAGCAGGAAATTGATTTGCGTTGTCTTTCAGGACGTTGTGGTGCCGCCTCTTCCTCCAGGAGGTCCAGGAGGTGATGATGAAGACGATGATGATGATGAAGATGCCTACGAGGAGGCCGCACCCTACAGACCAGACAACAGCGCGTGCAACACCGGTACAACACACACACACACACACACACACACACACACACACACATATGCACACACACACGTATCCACACCCCCCACGTTGTGCATCGCCCCTCAGAGAAGGCGGAGTCAGAGAGCAGCCACTACGAGTCCTACGGGGAGGAAGATGAAGACGAGCCTGTGAAGGACAGGGCTCACTACATCCAATGGAGCGCCTCGCAGCCCTGCCTACGACCCGCCCCCGAGTCCCGCCTCTGTGGTTACCTGTGGAAGAGGAAGTGGCTCGGCCAGTGGAGCAAACAGCTGTTCATCATCCGGAGGGAGGAGCTGCTGGTGAGGCCTCAGCACCTGCTACGCTACTACACTAGCACACTACTACGCTAGTATGCTAGTACGCTAGTACGCTAGTATGCTAGTACGCTAGTACTCTAGTACTCTACTCAAATACTGTACCCTAGTACTGTATTTAAGTACTTGGATATAATACTTAAGAAGAGTACTTGAGTGGAGTGCCAGAGTACAGTACTGTGTGTCTCTGTGTCCCTCTGTGTGTGTGTGTCTCTCCGTGTGTGTGTCCCTCAGGGCTATAAGTGTGCTCAGGACCTGCTCCCCCAGCTGGAGTTGAACCTGCGCGGCTGTCGGCTCGTGTCCAAGCCGAGGAGCAGCAGGAGGATCCAGCACCAGATCAAACTGGTGCCGCTGGGCTCCGAGCGGCTGGTTCTGGGCTACAGCAGCTTCCAGCAGGCCGAGGAGTGGAGGAAGGTCAGCGGTCACGCTACTTTTTAGTATTAGTATTAATATTGTGCTTGGAGCTTATTGTTTGTTAAAAATACATCCCCAAAACAGCATCATAATAACATTATAATATTCTAATTTAAAGGGGCGGAGCCTGAACGCATCGCGTGTTAGTCGTTAGCCATTAGCTGTCAGCCGTTGGCGATGCTGCTAACGCTACTAGCTCCTCCTCTGGTCTGTTGTTGACGATGTCACATGATCAGAGATCAGCATCACGCCCTGCTGTCCTGCTGCAGGTGATCGAGGAGGTGAGCGGTGGACGCCAGCAGGAGACGTCTCTGAGCCGATGTGACCTGCTGTCCTCCTGCAGGGTGAGACATGTGACTCATGTGGGATCATCCCTCAAACATCTGGAGAAGAAGACGATCGTTTAATCCGGATTTAATCAGCGTTTCATCTCATTTATTCATGCTTTATTTTTTATATGTGTTTATACATATAGAATATGATTTATTTATTATTATTTTATACTTAAACTTATTTTAACAATAAAATAAAAACAATAATTCCACATTTTAGCATTTTTTACATTTTGAAATATTTTATTGTAACTGAGTCTGAGTATATACATACACACACACACACACATGTATGTATGTAGTATCACAGAAGAATAACACGTGACCATCTGGCGTCTCCAGTCCAGTTGGGTCCAGCTGGACGCCGATGAGGAGGAACCTTTCAGCAGGATCAGCAAACACAAAGGTAGTATTAGTATTAGTATTAGTATTAGGAGTAGTTCAGTAGTAGCAGCCCTTCTATAATCTACAGTAGTACACCATAATATGTTACTTTACTTTCATAATATGAATCTGTCATCTATTTATTTCATTCAATTGACTTTTTTAAATCCTTTTATTTGGTTCATTTGAAAATAATCTACATTGAACTTTAAAAAAATATATTTTTCAGATTCAGATTTATTTTATTAAACTCTTTTTAAATGATATTAAATTACTTTTTAAATTCATAATTAGAATGTAAAAGTACAAGATACTTAAGTATTTCTACTGGAGGGTAAAGTAAAAGTACTTGTGTAGTAGTAACCTCTGACCTCGTGGTGCATTTGATTGACAGGTGTCCTCAGCGTGCTGATGAACTGTCAGTGGCAGAGTCTGCTGTGTCGAGTGGAGGCGGGTCTTCTCCACATGTTCGGAGAGGAGGAGGAGGAGCAGGAGGAGGAGAGAGCGCCTCAGTACACCGTCCAGCTGAGAGGATGTGATGTCACAGACGGACCCGACACGCCGCGCTCCTACCGGATCACACTGAGCATGCTCGGTGACCAGCTGGCCGTGCTGGAGGTGAGCCGGACAGCAGCAGCTCCTCTGGACCCTTTGACCTTCTCATGTGTGCCGCTTCCTGCCTGCAGGTCAGCAGCTCAGGGGAGAAGCAGCGATGGTTGAAGCTGCTGCAGGACGGAGCCTCCGTCACCCAGGAGGCCACAGGTGGAGCTCCCAGGTGGGACTCGCCTAGTAATCACATCTACTATTTATTCTTCTTCTTCTTCATGTTCTCCTTCATCTTCTTTGTCATCTCTTCCTTTTCGTTCTCTTCTTCATCTCTTTGTTGTTGTTGCTCTTCTTTTTCTTCTCCTCCTCTGGTGTTACTTGGGTTGTTTCCTCCTCAGTGGGCTCCAGACCAGAAGGTTCCCCACCTCCAACCCCTACATGGTGGACCCCTTCTCTCTGAGTGGATCGGTGCAGGAGCAGCCCATCTACTGCAACGCCCCGGTCCTGCAGCACGCGGTGCGTCTGCGCTTTATTCAGAGCTGTGAAGACGCTTCCAGCTTGGAACAATCAGTGTTTGTGTGGCTTCAGGCTCCAGTCGGCTGCGTCTGGTCCGGAGCCTCCGTGAGCAACATCAACAACAACAACAACAGTGAGTCTCGTAAACAAACCAACAAACAAACGACAACAACAGCAGCCCTCTGAGGTTCAGTCCCCGAATGCTTCAGACAGGCCGCGGGCGGAGGTGCAGCGCGGCGTGCAGAAGCTGGAGCTGACGGGGGCGAGGACGGTGCCGCTGAGGGCGGAGTCAGAGAGCAACCTGGCGTGTGCGGGGCTAAAAAACAAGCGCACCTCTTTTAGACAGTCGCTGGCCGTCTGCAGTGAGCGCGCTCAGGTGCGTTACATCACTACAGATAATAAGAAATATTTACACATGATGGTGACGTAGAACATATTAATAATAATAAGCATTTGCATATACAAACTGTTCGAAGGAGATTCGATAACCAAACAGAGTGATACCAAGTGAAATACAACGTGAAGAGTGGAATAGGGAATTCTCTGATTCAGTCTAATGTGACTTATCAAAGCGGCTGGTGGAAAATTCTACCATTTCTTCTCCAGTTTTAGTCCTTTTTGTCTCCTCCTGTGAGTCTGCTGCTGGGTTTAACATAGTGACAGAATGTATAGTGTTTATATGACTTACATGAATATAAATTGTTATTTGATTATATTGCAACCATTTCATCTAATATACAAATGGAATAACTACATTCTGAAATCGCACAAACTACAATTCGAACACTAAACCTTTCTACATGTGTTATACTTTCCACCACTAGTTGTGCTCTACTGCTTAAATCCCAAACACTAACAATGTGGATTCAGAGCATACAAGTACTAGAACTGGACCAAACTTTCTCCAGTCCAGTTCTATATAAACACTGGCCACTGGTCCCTACTGGTCCCTTCTGGTCCCTTCCGGTCTCTACTGGTCTCTACTGGTCTTAGGCGGGTTTCCTGAACCCTCTGCTGCGTCGCACGGCCTCGGCTAAGATCTCCCTGAGACGAGCGCCTTCATCTCTGTTCATCGAGCATGGGAAGGTCTTCCAGAGGAGGAAGGTGAGCATCAGTTCTCTTCTCACCGCTTCCTGTTCCCTCTTCAGTACTTCCTGTTCTCTCCTCACCGCTTCCTGTTCTTTCCTTACGGCTTCCTGTTCCCTCTTCACTGCTTCCTGTTTTCTCCTCACTGCTTCCTGTTCATTGCTTCCTGTTCTCTCCTCACTGCTTTCAGTTCATTGCTTCCTGTTCACTACTTCCTGTTCTCTCCTCACTGCTTCCTCTTCATTGCTTCCTGTTCTCTCCTCACTGCTTCCTCTTCATTGCTTCCTGTTCTCTGCTCACTGCTTCCTCTTCATTGCTTCCTGTTCTCTCCTCACTGTTTCCTCTTCATTGCTTCCTGTTCTCTCCTCACTGCTTCCTCTTCATTGCTTCCTGTTCTCTCCTCACTGCTTCCTCTTCATTGCTTCCTGTTCTCTGCTCACTGCTTCCTCTTCATTGCTTCCTGTTCTCTCCTCACTGCTTTCTGTTCTTTATTACCATCAAATCGCACAGATTCATGTCTGTCAAGTAATTAATTAATAACTTTACAGCATGAGGCAACATCGTAACACAACGGCACAAACATTGCAACAAGAACATTTAGTGTGTCTACAACAACAACGAAGCAGTGAAGAACAGTGAAGTATAACCACGTAACAATAAATCTTGAATGCGAAGTTTTCAACATTTTACTTCTCATTTTTAGAAACGCACAATGACAACATTCACATCGCACTCATCATTCGGCCATTTGACTGTTTTTACAGGAATGGGAAACCAAAGCTGCTCCTTGAATAATCATCCTCCTCACCACCATCATCATCATCATCACCACCATATTAGCATCACCACCATCATCATCTTCGTCATCACAATCACCATCATCACCATTATCATCATCATCATAATTTCCATCATCTTCGTCATCACCATCCCTGACTCAGCTGGAGACCCCTCTGAGGTCATACCTGACGTTGTTCTGAACTAACTGGATGTTTGTCTCCAACGTAACACTGATCCATTTTATACTCGTACAAATCAATCAAATCAATCAGACATCAACGACCTTGTGAGTCAATGGAGGTCAACGGGCATCAACACTTGAAGTGTGTTACTGTATCTTGAGGCTCGTCATGAAGCATGAAACAGACGACGTTGCGTCTCCTCCAGGCCAAACACTTCGTCCGTGTCGGAGAAAACGTGACGTCATTGTCGGTTTGTCTGTTTTGAAGCGTCGAGTTTGGAAGTTTGGCTTCTTGGTTTTTAAGATGGAAAAACAGTTCTAGGCAACTATTACAGATAACATGATGAAAGGGTTAAAGCTGTAAGAAGACACGAACAACTCCTGATGTGTCAGCTTGTAGCCCCGCCCCAATGACTCATTTTCTCATGGACTTCTATGGGAGGAGTTGTCGCCCCCTGCTGGTCACTACAGAGAATGCAGCTTTAACCCATGAACTCATTACGTGCGTGATAAGGACTCTAATGAACACGTTAGCGTCTTAGGCTTTATTCATCATTTCTGCCGTAATGTGGCACAAAGTGTCCCTAAAAGGTTCCTCAGGTTCCGCTGGAGATCCAGCAGAACAAAGTGATCAGCTGTGTGTCATTAGCTGGATCATTTGGGTTCTTTCGGTCCATAAAGGACTAAAGGACTAACTATATTAATTGTTTTAACGTCATATGAAGACAGAGATGCTGTTTCGTCTGTAAAGCAGAAATGGACTGTTTTCACTTTTACCATTTATTAGTTTTAGATATTACCTCTTTAATTATTTTTTCTCACATGGTCTTCACAATGTTATAATATAATAATTTGCACATTCCCATTCACCCGTTATTTACTTGACTGACATTTATTCTGCATCATAAGTGTGTTTTATAATATCTCAGAAGAATCACTGATCTGTATAATAATACTGAAATATTCAAAAATGACTTTTACAAATTTCTAAATGTTTTAAATCACTTGAATTTACATAACATAATAATAAAGTACATTACATTATATCCCATTATGTTATATTCTTTATTTTAAATATATTACTAAAAGTAGTAAAACTAGAGTGTAAAAATACCTCAATTACTTGCCTTTTTATATTATATATTTTCAGTGTTCTGTTTCCTGAAATATTCCTGCATTTCTTTTCTGTGGAACGTGTTTTGTGCGATTACTTTTTCAGTTAATAATAAAGTTTGAATTCTGCTCTGTTGTAAGTCTGTTTAGTAAAAGTTAAATACAAGTTTGTAGAATTTTTAAAATGCTTTTGTTATCATTTTAAATGTCTGCAGCAGTCACGTGAGCTCCACCTGCATGCCACACCCATCGCCAAAATGATTTATGAATTTAAAAATAATAATAATAATAAATAAATAAAAACACGTAGAATATTTTCATCTTATATATTTATTTTTGTTAACAAACTAACTCAAATTATTAAATTGAATAAATACATGAATATCAGGCAAAAACAGATGAAACAAGGCAATATTGTATAACCAAATAATATTTTAAATAATCAAAACTCTCTTTTGAATAAATGGAAGGAACTTCATTAGGAGCATCCCCCTTTGTACCATCTCTTGGAAAATAATTGCTGTTTTCTTTGACCGTCGAAGCATAAGCTGCATTACACCAATAATACACCCCAACACACCGAAGCAGACTGCAGCTCACCTGAGCGCATCGCCTTGTGCTGCTCCTCTCGTCCGCTGGGGGCGTAGACGTCTCCAAGTCTCGCGGTGTTTCCTGTGTGGCCTGCAGGAGAAGAAGAATCGCGGAAGAGAGGAAAGGCTTTCTGACGGATCACCGGGCTAATCGGCTAACAAAGATAACTTCACCCGTTGAAATCCTCCTGTTATTCACGTTGACCGGTTAGATAGACACCCGGACCCGAGGTACAAACACGCGGCCTGCGCGGCTTCCGCCTCGCTGCGTTGATATTGCCGCCGTAAAAGCGGCCTGTTAGCGAGTTAGCAAGGCGTTGACAGCCCTTGCAGCTGTTAGCTGGTTAGCTGCGGAGCCAAGCTAGCACCGAGGGATTGGAGGTGTTTTACGGAGAAGGCAGACAGCTGATGGGGTTTAGTGCTTCTGGTGAAGAGGTCCGTTCCCCCCCGCGGGACTGTCACGGTGGCTAACGGCGGCTAACGGCTCATAGCGCGAGCGGCCTCCTTTCTGTGGGTTCTGTTAAAGGGTTTCGGTGGGAGAGAAAGTAGCTTTCACTGTGTTTGTCTTAGCCAGAGCGCATGAGCCCAGGTCCCGATCAGAAACCCCTGCGGGGTCAAGACCCATCAGAACAAAGCTGGGCTACGTTACTAAACACGGTGTCAACAGTTTCACATCTGTAATCGCGTTTTTATATTTGTGAAATTAGAATAAAAAGAGCGATGTATCTTATTTCCTCGAGGACATTAGACCAGATCAAAAACCATGTTACTACTTTAAACCTACAGAGACGAATCCTGCTTTAACTCCATTCAGACCTTTGATCCGGTCCGGATGTTAAAGAATAAATCAGCCCTGTTCTTTGTGTCCTCGCAGCATCACGATGACAGCCGCACCTTACAACTACTCGTACATCTTCAAGTACATCATCATCGGTGAGTCCCGCTGACTGGTGGCGTCATCACAGCGCCACCACGTGGTCACTCGGAGCGAGCAGAGGGGTCGTAACGATGTTCGCATTAATATGGCGTCTGTCTTTCCATCCCTCCCCCAGGTGACATGGGGGTGGGGAAGAGTTGTCTGCTGCATCAGTTTACTGAAAAGAAATGTGAGTGAAAAATAAGCAACTCATTCTGTTTTATTTTTGCCGATACTAATTATTGATCGCTGATGATGCATATTAACAGATTTAGATCGGTGGTGTTGTTGTTTATTTACAAGTCTTTCAAAACCCCAACAAACTGTAGTACTTAAATTGTACTTATAATGGCTCTTATTGCTTATTTGACGAGATTGTACTTTCTTGTTTGTCGTTGTTTTGCATTTGTTTCCTTAAGGTGGAAATGCATTTATTACTGAAAGCGTCAGATGAATGACATGTAATTAATTAATATCGAATAGAGCTTCACAATGTAACTGAAGTGTTGGTTATCTGCTAGCTGCTAACGTTACTAGCTCCTCCCCCAGGTGATGGGTTGTTCACTGTGTGTGTGTGTGTGTGTGTGTGCGCGTGCGCGTAGTCATGGCGGACTGTCCCCACACCATCGGGGTGGAGTTCGGGACCAGGATCATGGAGGTCAACGGTCAGAAGGTGAAGCTGCAGATTTGGGACACGGCCGGTCAGGAGCGCTTCAGGGCCGTCACCAGGTCGTACTACAGGGGGGCCGCCGGGGCCCTCATGGTGTATGACATCACCAGGTACCGTCGGGAGGGGGGAGGAGTCAGAGGAGGGGGAGGGGGTGGGGGGGGTCAATCTGCCTGATCCTACATGAATAATTGTTTCCGTGTTCAGGAGAAGTACTTATAATCACCTCAGCAGCTGGTTGACCGACGCAAGAAACCTGACCAACCCGAACACCGTGAGGACACACACACACTCGTACACTCGTACACACGTACACACACACGCACACACACACACACTGTAATGTGGCACAATGTGTCCCTAAAAGGTTCCTTAGGTTGCAGGAGATCAGCTGTGTGTCGTTAGTTGGAACCTTCGGGTTCATTTCAGTCCATAAAGGACTAACTATGCTAACTATGCTAACTATGCTAACTTCATATGAAGACAGAGCTGCTGTTTCGTCTGTAAAGCAGAAACGTACTGTGTTTTCACTTTTACAATTTATTTTAGATTTAATCTCTTTTTGTCTTCACAATGTTATAATATAATTTATAAAACTATAACACACACGTATAAATGGAGGCTCTGCGTGTTGTGAATATTAAACCAATCTCACAGCGTCTGTGATTCATGGTCACATGACTGTCGGTCTCACATGACTCAATCACGTTGTCGTAGTTTCGCTGAGCGGCACAGAATTAAATGTGTTAACAGAATCTGGTTAAATTGTTTGGTTTATTTGTGGAGAGATCTAACAAGGAATAAGGTTTGTTTTTTTTGTAAGCTTTGTGTAAGTCGTCTTTGGAAGTGTGCGTCACACGTGATGTGTGTGTCTGTCAGGTGATCATCCTCATCGGGAACAAGGCCGACCTGGAGGCGCAGAGGGACGTGACCTACGAGGAGGCCAAGCAGTTCGCCGAGGAGAACGGTGAGTGTGTGTGTGTGTGTGTGTGTGTGTGTGTGTTTAACGTGAGCAGCGAGGACCCAGCGTGACCCTGATTCTACTTCCTGTTCCAGGGTTACTGTTCCTGGAGGCCAGCGCCAAGACGTGAGTGCACACACGCGCACACACACGCACATACACACACGCACACACACGCACACACACGCACACACACGCACACACACACGCAGACACACTATTGATTCTTCTGTAATGGGATCAGTTTATTAAACATTGTTTCCACATGGCTCTCAACATGGCGACGGGCTCGCGCTAAACGAGGACCATGGAAATGTCGGTGGGTTATTATGGGATGGAGTCAGAGGCCTGATGCTTGTCTCCTCAGAGGGGAGAACGTGGAGGAAGCGTTCCTGGAAGCCGCCAAGAAGATTTACCAGAACATCCAGGACGGAAGCCTGGACCTGAACGCGGCGGAGTCGGGGGTCCAGCACAAACCCTCAGCGCCGCAGGGGGGCCGCCTCAACGCCGACAGCCAGCCCCCCAAAGAGGGCTGCAGCTGCTAACCACAGACCCCAACCCCCCGATGCAGACTGGGGTCACACCCACCTGTGATGCCAAAACCTCCAGACCCCCAAGACCACCTGGACCAGCTCACTACACGACCCTTGACCCCACCCCGCCCGCATCAGGACCACAGCAACCTTTGATCCCAAACCCAAAGAGACAAAGTGGTGATCCGTCCCACTTCCTGTCCTCACCTGTAACCCTGCTGTCATCTACCGCGTCTCCTCTGAAGTCCTTCCACTAACGTCTCGTGTGTGAATCACATCGTCTGTCTTAATGTTCCCGTTACCTCTGAACACGGATCGGACCAAACGCGTCTTCTGCTTCAAAGAACCAGAACAGTCTGTCCCCTCCCCCCCCCCCCCGACCCTCCCGACCCTCCCAGGCACCCGGACGGAGGTCCTGTCTGCTTCTGGCTCAGTGTCACGCCCCCATCTGGTGTTCTTAACTCATCACTACGTGATGATACGTTTGAGGGGGCGGGGCTTCACTGCTCACCGTCTTCTGATTGATGGACAGAAGATCCTCCTCCTCACTTTAAGAAACATCGGCCTCTGTTTGCTCTTCATCAGCCAGTAACCTGCACGGGGAACGTGATCGCGTTCCCAGAAGGCAAAGCGTTGCGTCATTCACTAACGAGTGTTCCTGGAGTTCCTCGCTCGGCCTCCAGGGGGCGACGCACAGAAACGCCGACGTTCAGCTCTTTTTTAAAACTTTCCTCTTCTGGTTCTGATGAATCAACTAAAGGCCGAATACAACACAACGTTTTTTAAATTGGTGTTTGTAAGAACTTAAGTCCTCACGGCTGTGAAATATGAATTAATCATAAACTAAAGTCACAGTCAGTAAATTAACACTTTGAACATTTCATTATTTTCTTTCATTAACGTCTGATTTTTTTTCTGTCTGCTAAAGTAAAAAAAAAAAAAAACTGCTTCTTATGAGTCTCTGACTATTTATATTCTAAATCTGTGATGATTTTCTCTGGCTGAAGCTCGGAGAGTTTCAGCCATTTGTAAATAAAGTATATATATAAAGACTTGATGACCGTGTGTCCGTCTCTCAATCTGTAGCTATTAGCACACAAGGATCATTAGGGAGGTTGGAGGGGGGTTTCAGTCTTTATGCTAAGCTAGGCTAACCAGCTGCTGAGTTCTTTACCTTGAACATTTTTACATTTAGCCGAGTTTTATCCCATGCACGGGACCTGAGGAGGCCTGAGGAGGCCTGAGGGTATCTGAAGAGCAGTGGAGCTGCTGGGAGGCTCATCGGCGTGTTTGACAAACGTTTCAGTATATTAATTCAATTTGCCACCTTGTTTGGTTTCCTGTCTGAATCTTCTGAGCCCTGTAGTTCTTCCTGTGAGGGTCAAAGGTCAGAAGGCCACATGAACAGACCGTAAAGCCCTCTGAGGCAAATTTGTCATTTTGTGCTGAAGTTGCTGAAACGGAAAGAAAGCTTCGTGTAACATCTGGCTTCACAATGCAGATTCTTTGGTTTCAGTCTTAAACCGTTGCATTAGAACGTAACATGGAAATGTTACGTTAACATTTCCATGTTATATTAACACTTGAAATGAAAGTAGATTCACATTTTTCTCAAATGGATTTATTGACACAAACATGTTTTTTCAGACATGATCACAAACCGGTGATTCTATAAAACAAAGCAGTTACGTTCATGAAGTTAAAGTCACTTCGGGTGATCTGATTCCGGGTCAGATTCGTCCGGAGGGGGCGTGTCCTCAGCAGAAGCCCCGATTGGCTGCACAGGGCCGTGACATCACAACGAAGCCGCGCTCTTGGGGGCGGCTTCTGTCTCGTACTCGATCTCCACGAACGCTCGTTTCCTCCTCGGCGCCGAGCCGTTAGCCGGAGATTTACCCTTCGACCTGGAGGCCTTCGTCGTCTCCTCCTCCTCCTCCTCACTGGACGACTCCTCTTCCTCCTCCTCCTCCTCGTCGCTGCTCGTCCTCAGTTTGTTCATGTCCTTAGAAGAGAAAACCACGAGTATCTACGAGTATCATGTGAAACAGTCGAGATAAACGAAGCCTAAAAACAGGGATATTTTATTCTTTACTAACAAACGTTTCTTTCAACCAGATTCAAAGAAAATCATTGAGCGCCGAACTCCTCATGAACTATGATGTCATCATCCGAAATCCAGTCATGTGACCTTAAATCAGTGAACACAGAAGACTGAAACATCATCTGAGCCCCTCCCCCTTTTCTAAGGGCAACAACGGATCATTGAAAGTGTTGAAGTGTCGTCGTGGAGGAACGAGCCGCATGACGCAGGCAGACACACTAACAACGTAACACCACGTTGTGGTGATGAGAGGAACGCGAGGAGCCTCCAGGCTGATGAGGCTAACGTTAGCCCGCTAACAGCAGCAGCAACACTAGAGACACTTTCATTTACTCGCCTTTCTTAGACCATTTCAATCTGTTGTCTTGTGTGCATTTCGTGCTTCGTCCCACTTCGGTTATTGTTGACGGATCTATTTGTATGTGTTGTACTCTGGTTGTTTTAGCTGCATTTACATCGCATGGTTCTGTTTCCACTGTGGACTTTTATCTTGAACAGAGTCGATTTCTCGATGTTTCTTCTTCTGATACCTCGAAGTCGCTCAGGTCGTCCTCCTCCACTTCTTCTTCTGCGACAAACTCCCTCTTCCCGACGTCCTGCAGACAGGAAGTAGACGGGTTACATCACAGCACTCAGCTGACCTCACACAGGGGACACATGTTGACCATCACCTCGTCCTCCTCTTCTTCTTCTTCCTCCTCCTCCTCCTCCTCGCTCTCCTCGTCCTGCTGCTCCAGGGCTCGATCGAAGGCGTGGACGGGGAAGTTGTAGATGTCTCCGTACTGAAAGCACAAGGGGAGAATAAATGCTTCCGCATGACGCACGGCCTCCAACGTGTTAAATGGGGGAGGGGGGGGGGGGTCGCACCGTTCCCTGCTTGAGTCGCTCCAGAAGCTCCTTCTCGATGGCGTTGTCCAGCTGAGCAGCGATCAGAGCTTTCTCCTGAACACGGCAAAGATGAGATGTTTTATTCATTAAGCGTATAAAGTGAATAGTTGTGTGTGTGTGTGTCTCTTTGTGTGCGTGTCTCCATCCCTCACCTCCTTCCTCTTCTCCCTCCTCTCCACCTTCCTGCTCAGAGGAACCAGTTTCCTCCTGAAGAACAGAAGAAAACAAAAGCTTTTATTTCTGGATTTTGTCAAACTTTCAGCAGCTAAACAGTACTGTGTGGTATTGGTACACGGTACTAGTGGACAGTACTGCGTGGTATTGGTACACGGTACTAGTGGACAGTACTGCGTGGTATTGGTACACGGTACTAGTGGGTATTGGTACACGGTACTAGTGGACAGTACTGCGTGGTATTGGTACACGGTACTAGTGGACAGTACTGCGTGGTATTGGTACACGGTACTAGTGGACAGTACTGCGTGGTATTGGTACACGGTACTAGTGGACAGTACTGCGTGGTATTGGTACACGGTACTAGTGGGTATTGGTACACGGTACTAGTGGACAGTACTGCGTGGTATTGGTACACGGTACTAGTGGACAGTACTGCGTGGTATTGGTACACGGTACTAGTGGGTATTGGTACACGGTACTAGTGGACAGTACTGCGTGGTATTGGTACACGGTACTAGTGGACAGTACTGCGTGGTATTGGTACACGGTACTAGTGGGTATTGGTACACGGTACTAGTGGACAGTACTGCGTGGTATTGGTACACGGTACTAGTGGACAGTACTGCGTGGTATTGGTACACGGTACTAGTGGACAGTACTGCGTGGTATTGGTACACGGTACTAGTGGACAGTACTGCGTGGTATTGGTACACGGTACTAGTGGACAGTACTGCGTGGTATTGGTACACGGTACTAGTGGACAGTACTGCGTGGTATTGGTACACGGTACTAGTGGGTATTGGTACACGGTACTAGTGGACAGTACTGCGTGGTATTGGTACACGGTACTAGTGGACAGTACTGCGTGGTATTGGTACACGGTACTAGTGGGTATTGGTACACGGTACTAGTGGACAGTACTGCGTGGTATTGGTACACGGTACTAGTGGACAGTACTGCGTGGTATTGGTACACGGTACTAGTGGACAGTACTGCGTGGTATTGGTACACGGTACTAGTGGACAGTACTGCGTGGTATTGGTACACGGTACTAGTGGGTATTGGTACACGGTACTAGTGGACAGTACTGCGTGGTATTGGTACACGGTACTAGTGGGTATTGGTACACGGTACTAGTGGACAGTACTGCGTGGTATTGGTACACGGTACTAGTGGACAGTACTGCGTGGTATTGGTACACGGTACTAGTGGACAGTACTGCGTGGTATTGGTACACGGTACTAGTGGACAGTACTGCGTGGTATTGGTACACGGTACTAGTGGACAGTACTGCGTGGTAGTACTACTCACCGTCTCTTGAGCACCAGCTTGCGCATGCGGATGAGGTACTGGGTGATCTTGGTGAAGCGCTGTTTGCATTTGTGTCGGATGAAGCGCGGCCAGTAGATGAGGTTCTCGTCGATCATCTCCAGAGCTTTCTCATAGTTCTTACAGAGCTTCACCTGCAAACCAGCATCATCATCATCATCGTCATCATCATCATCATTTAGAAACTGAAAACAATCCATCATTGTTATTCATAAAGAATATTCATTATTAATATTGTTATTATGACAATTGCACAAATGTCCACTTGTGCTAGCATCACGCTAACGTTAGCCTGGCAAGTGGTGAGTAAATGAAGCTCACCTTCTCCCACATCTTGGCAGGAAACGCTGCTCTTTCGATCACCTTCATGTAGAGGAAACACTGACCTGAGATCAGAACACAGCAGCATGAAATGAACCTGTGAACGCTCATCGGATTCTTCCTTCGTATGCATATTCATGTCCTACGTTTCAGCAAATAAGTGCATTTTGTTGCCACTTTGTGGATTAAAGTGACTAAAAACCATCAGATCAGTGAAATAACATTAAAGATAAAAGTTTCCAAAAACGCAAGATTTCTATAAACATCACCACTTGTGTTTGAAATTAACTATCAGAATTTAGTTTGGAGGTGATATTCATTAACTTATATACAAGTACCTTTCTCCTCCCGGATGGTGGCGTACTGGCTGTTGGCCAGCGGGCAGGACGACCGGTTACACAATCCTGTGATGTTGTACTCGTTTCGACAGAAGCCCTGAGTCTTCGTCCTGGAGACAAAGACACAACATTCATACTCAGAATTGCGGTGATTCAAATAAAAGCTGCAACTAAAGGAGGGAAACATTTACAGATGATTCAATTAGACATCTATCAATAAAGAGATTGATTCATAATGACAATATTCAAATTAACACATGAAGAGTAAATAAACAGATGAACTTACTTTACTTTATAGGAGCAGAACTGTTTGTTTCCAATAATGTCCCAGATCACCTGAATCACACACACACATTAATATACACACACACACACACACATTATATTAATATACACACACACACACATTATATTAATACACACACACACACACACACACACATTATATTAATATACACACACACACACATTATATTAATATACACACACACACACACACACACAGTCAGTCAGTAAAATTGATCTGTTTGATTCTTAACAGCACTCAAGTATCATTAATATAATAAGAATAATCGTGTACATTTAAAGACAAACGTGATGATAAATACAACTCGTTCAGTATCATGTAGAATAATGTCTAACATTAACGTTAGAAAGTAGCAGGCCGTCTCATTGTTAAGATACGAAACACTAAACGTGCATCTTCCATAAAGTGGTTCAAATCACGAGAACAAACTCTGAAACACTCGTTTCTACAGCAGTTGACTTCCGGTGTGGCGTTGAAATAAAACAAATGTTTTCTGCTAGAGCGCTAATGCTAATGCTACTCAACATAACGACACGTTATAACACTAGAACTACATGCTTTAAATAAGCTAGTGATCACCACTGGAATCGTGAGCGCTAAGCTAACGTTAGCATGAGCACATAGCATAACACATAAGCAGCATTAGCTCGTCCTCAACAAACTCACGTCGTCGTGTTGCATCTTGACTTCCGCGCAGAGAAGCTCGAAGCTTCGCCTCCTCCGCTTCTGTTGCTTCGTGTGAGATTTATTAAGATGTAATACGTTGATATCAACGAGATTGCCTGCCTTCAAAGCCACATGCAACGTCAGGGAGCCGCCATCTTTGTTGGAATGGACGAGATCCCGTCATGGTGACGTCATAGCAGAGGGGACTTCCCGCGATATCTGGAGTACTTCTTTTGAGCTATGAGGCGGATGGCGTCCACAAAGTCGCATTACCGCCTCCCGCAGGGTGGAGCGGGGTCATCGATCCCTATCGATCTCTATCGATATCGAACAAAGAGGCTGGTTCTTGAGCAGCACGATGTTTTCTTGTGTCTCATGCGTCTTTGCTCATTTATTCCTCTTGTCAAAGTCAAAGTCCTTGTATGTCTGACATACTATGGCAATAAATGTTTCCTGATTCTGACGCTGATTGTTTGTCTCCTTCCCCAGAGATGTAAATGATAGAGATCGATGCGCAGATCAACTCGCGAGGCAAATGGTCATTCACTGAATACTTTACTTTACTTTACTATCATTTTTAAAACCCCAAAAAACAAAAATCCTGGAGTGATTTCAAATTATTATTTCTCATAGTTTCTGTCCTGAAGTCATTTAGTTTTCATGAGATCAAAGGAGATCAAGGATCAAAGGAACATTGAAACACTTTAAAGGACGATCTCCCAAGAAAAACACATGTCAATGTATTTCCAGCCTTAATCTTTACAGACATAAACATGTGATCCAGTTCAGGGTCAGAGGGCTGAGGCGCAGAGCGTAACAAGGAGAGGGCCGCGCCATTCACGGAAGGTCCGTGAACGCACCAATCATCACACACATGAACAGGAAAGATCACATGTTGCAGTGTTCCGGACTCAGTGTTCTTCTTCCTCCTCTCCCGCTCTTTAGATGACGGTGTTACTATTTATTATTTCAACCTATTGTTTGTTCCGATGTCATTTCTTTTAGTTCTTTAACGCGTATTATAATAGTATTCCATAACTTTTTCATTTCCTACGTATCGTTCCTGTACCAATTGCATACATGTGTCACACGCCCTAAGAAGATCTGCGTTTCCATCGACATACTGATATTGCGTGGCTTCCGGTTCAGGGTCAGAGGGCTGAGGCGCAGAGCGTAACAAGGTGAGGGCTGCGCCTTTCACGGAGGGTCCGTGAACGCACCAATCATCATACACATGAACCAGAAAGATCACAGAGGGCAACATGGCGCTCAGTGTTCTTATTCCTCCTCTCCCGCTCTTTAGATGACGGTGTGATGTTTTCCAGTTCACACTTTTTATTTCCATCGTCTGTGTATCTAAAGTTACAAACAGGAAACACGACATCATTGCTCATGGCTGTTTTCTGGACTAAAAGAAGAGAGCGGAGTGTTTGCGGGCCGGGCTGAAGCGGTGCATTGTGGGGCCGGGCTGAAGAGGTGCATTGTGGGGCCGGGCCGTGATAAGACGCATGAGCGACACAAGAAGGCGAGAACGGACTTGCGTTCCCGCGAGAACAGACTCTGAAGTCCTGACTTACGGGTTCGGGAGGACGGTCAATTCAGCAGACTTGATGACGTCACCACATCAACTAGTCTCGCTAATACGTTTCAATAATGCAGTTCTTTACTGTTTTATTATCAAGCTTTTGTTTCCTTTTCATTTAAAAGTAGAAATGATGATTATAAAATGGAGCCTAGAGTGAATATAATACACATCAGTCATCAAATGATGAGGCCAAATATGCCAATGGATCAGATCAGAGTGGTTCTACAGTGGAACATCTTTCTAAAGCGATGAAGAGGAGCAGCTGTAGTTTGTGAAGCTGCTGAACTTCTCTGGATCACACTGATCGCTGTAGATCTCATTTCTATTCATGACATCACACTGCATTCGCTTTATAGAGGCTTTATGGGAGCAGGTTGGACACAGTAACAACAATGAAACACACACACACACACACACACACCTACCGTTTGTCTTCCTGTCCCTCAAACAGAGAGGCTGATGATCAGTGTGGTGTCCTCGTGTCCTCAACGCACAAACATCCCTATGAGTCAAACTGAACCTCTTCTGTGTCTCTGCACCACAAACACTCGAACAAATAGAAGGATTTTCAGTAAAAACAAGCATTTAATATCTTAGAGAAATGTACAATAACTGATATCTATGGAAGATATTTATTATTATTACAATTCAGAGCTTCTTTGAAGCTGACGTGCTGGATGACGGCCTCCTGTTGTCCTTTAATTAAAGCAACGATGGACAATAACACGCTGCACGTTATGGAAACAGACGTTACAGTTCAAACTAAACGTTAAGGATCTAAACTCGACCCTCAAACACTTTTATCATGAAACATTTATTGCCAAAATACGACCGTAAGACAATGAGACAAATGACATGTTCACGTAACCATTTCAATCATTTGTATAAAACAGAAGGCTGGAGGGATGAAACAGGTTCACTGGCCAACAGGTAACAGGTGAGGTGTGTGTGCAGGTGTGTGTGAGGAGGGGAGTCAGTCAGTGGCACACGGCTCTGTGGGTGAGGGAGCCGAGCTCTTGGTCCTGATGGACCTCCTGCCACACAGACGGACCACAGACAGGTTCTGTCCGGGGTCACAGGGGTCGAGGCTTCAGGCTCCTGCAGAGCGGAGGACGCGTGGTGAAGGAGCAGAGGACGGAGGAGCAGAGGACGGAGGAGCAGAGAGGAGCAGAGGACGGAGGAGCAGAGGACGGAGGAGCAGAGGACGGAGGAGCAGAGAGGAGCAGAGGACGGAGGAGCAGAGGATGGAGGAGCAGAGAGGAGCAGAGGACAAAGGAGCAGAGGATGGAGGAGCAGAGGATGGAGGAGCAGAGGACGGAGGAGCAGAGAGGAGCAGAGGACGGAGGAGCAGAGGACGGAGGAGCAGAGAGGAGCAGAGGACGGAGGAGCAGAGGATGGAGGAGCAGAGGACGGAGGAGCAGAGGATGGAGGAGCAGAGGACGGAGGAGCAGAGAGGAGCAGAGGATGGAGGAGCAGAGGATGGAGGAGCAGAGAGGAGCAGAGGATGGAGGAGCAGAGGACGGAGGAGCAGAGGACGGACTCCATGACGGTCGTGTAGAAGTGACCCATCATCCTGTTTGGCAGGTGGAGCCTTCTTGCTGATGGAGCTGATGTTCAGCTGCCACTTGATGAAGCTCAGGTTTCATCTGGATATTTATTAAAAACCATGAAACACTGAATAAACAAGCAACGATATAAAAGTGAACCGTTTTGTTCCTTTATGCACCGTCGATGTCTATTCATTAGTAGCTCCTCAGCGACAGAGACGGACTCCAGTGTGAAAAAGACAGACATGTTTTATTTCAGTAAATAGCGTGAGCTCCTCACAGCTGTACAACACGCGTGTAGTTGGCACTCTTTAAAGGGGACGACCCACAAACCGGAACCAGGACGCCAGACGCTCCTTTTCTTTTCTCTTTGACTCAAAAAACTAAACAGCAGCAGCTTCTGGCACACAAACAAAAACCAACAGAGAGGAACCCAACGGGAGGCAGCAGGAACCGGAGAACCGCAGGGGACATGCAACTCACAGCGACTTACACCGAGCTATATAGGCATGCAAAAACAACACAACGCACAGACACACACACACTCGCACACACCAGATCAAATACGAACACGGCGTCGCCTCCTGAACGCATCGGGGGGCCACAGTGAGACGGGCTCTTGGTTCTGAAGCCGTCACGGTTTGAAATGAGAAGGATTGAGTCAGAACCTCACGCTGCAACCCGGAGCGCTCTACAATGTGTGTGTGTGTGTGTGTGAACGCAGGCGTTCAGCGGGATTCTGGGAGATTTTTGTAGCTATGAAATGATTGGAAGGGGGGGTGCCCCCCCACTCGCCCCCCCCCCCCCCCACTAGGCCCCTCCCCCCCACTAGGCCCCATTGAGGAGGATAAAACATCAAGTGGAACCGAAGGAGGCGACGTCAAAGATCATGTCCAGAAGAATCTCATATAAACATATAAACAACCAGAAGAAACTGTACAGATGTGAAAGCAGGAGGAGCAGATGGATCAATGGTCACTGGTTCGGTCCGGGAGCGGAGGGGGGGGGCGTAGGGGGGGTTGTCATGACGACTGCTACAGTTTGACCTTCACACAGGGATTTTGGGTCGGGACCAGAACGGATCAATACTGAATCAGGTGTCCGAGGGAAAGACGTCTGAAAGGAACATTGAGTCATTTGTGGAAATACTGTGTCGCCTGAGATGAACCTTAATTCACACGTCACAAGCGGCTTATAAACATGTAATAAAAACTGCATAACACTCAAATGCAGCTGTGAGCGGATACGAGGAGAAACGGACAAATACCGGATGATAATAAACACTCACGAGTACAAAAACGACATCGTAGTGCGTTCGTGATGTTTGAGGGTCAGGAGGGAATAGCTTCAACAAACTATCAATAACCAACATTGATCGTGTCATCAGACACAACAGGATTTCCAAAAAATGACATCCATGTTCCTTCAACCTTCAGCACTCGTAAGGCTCGCTAACCGCTGCTAGCACTGCTAACTGCCGCTAGTCATTATGGGTAAAAAAAACTACGCTAACAAATTAAAAAAAGAAAAACCCCTCATGTCCTTTGTGTTGCACGGCGCCTTCAGTCTTCAGCGTCGTCGATGTGTACACATGACCAGGGGGAAGGCGGGGCCAGTAAAATGCTCTGTGATTGGATAACCGTTCTTCCCATGTGACCTCTGGTAGTAGTCCTCAAACAGCCTCCCGTCCCCCTGCAGACCCAGGCCTTCATTAGGCCTCATCAGGCCATCGTCAGGCAGCCTCAGACGGGAGACCCCCCCTTCCCGCGAGGGCTGCGACCTAAACGACTCCGGAGCAGATCACCTTCCAGGATTCCAGGATCGGGTCCTTAAGGAGGTTTCAAACTAAACCACAGCCATGTGGTTGTTTCAATATTTAGCCATAAGTGTAAAGTACATGACTGGATCACCTGACAACGTGGCGTCTGCGTCTCGGTCGTAGCCTTCGTGTCTCGGTCGTAGCCTTCGTTGTCTCGGTCGTAGCCTTCGTTGTCTCGGTCGTAGCCTTCGTTGTCTCGTCGTAGCCTTCGTTGTCTCGGTCGTAGCCTCCGTGTCTCGGTCGTAGCCTTCGTTGTCTCGTCGTAGCCTTCGTTGTCTCGGTCGTAGCCTCCGTGTCTCGGTCGTAGCCCTCGTTGTCTCGTCGTGGCCTTCGTGTCTCGGTCGTAGCCTTCGTTGTCTCGTCGTAGCCTTCGTTGTCTCGTCGTAGCCTTCGTTGTCTCGTCGTGGCCTCCGTGTCTCGGTCGTAGCCTTCGTTGTCTCGTCGTGGCCTTCGTTGTCTCGTCGTAGCCTTCGCGTCTCGGTCGTAGCCTTCGTTGTCTCGTCGTAGTCTTCGTGTCTCGGTCGTAGCCTCCGTGTCTCGTCGCTGCCTTCGTTGTCTCGGTCGTAGCCTCCGTGTCTCGGTCGTAGCCTTCGTTGTCTCGTCGTAGCCTCCGTGTCTCGGTCGTGGCCTTCGTGTCTCGGTCGTAGCCTTCGTGTCTCGGTCGTAGCCTTCGTTGTCTCGTCGTAGCCTCCGTGTCTCGTCGTGGCCTTCGTGTCTCGGTCGTAGCCTTCGTGTCTCGGTCGTAGCCTTCGTTGTCTCGTCGTGGCCTTCGTGTCTCGGTCGTAGCCTTCGTGTCTCGGTCGTAGCCTTCGTGTCTCGGTCGTAGCCTTCGTGTCTCGGTCGTGGCCTTCGTGTCTCGGTCGTGGCCTTCGTGTCTCGGTCGTGGCCTTCGTGTCTCGGTCGTAGCCTTCGTGTCTCGGTCGTAGCCTTCGTGTCTCGGTCGTAGCCTTCGTTGTCTCGGTCGTAGCCTTCGTGTCTCGGTCGTAGCCTTCGTGTCTCGGTCGTAGCCTTCGTTGTCTCGTCGTAGCCTTCGTTGTCTCGTCGTAGCCTTCGTTGTCTCGTCGTGGCCTTCGTGTCTCGGTCGTAGCCTTCGTTGTCTCGTCGTAGCCTCCGTGTCTCGGTCGCAGCCTTCATCGTTTCGGTCGTAGCCTTCGGGTCTTGCTGGGGGGGGGTTACATAACCTTGTGTTTAAGGCGTTCCACAAAGACAGAGTAAGGAAGAACATCGTCTGTCTCGAGCGTCTCTAGCGTCCACGGAAAGTGTTTTCCTCACGGGGGGGGGGGGGGGGGGGGGGGGGGGGGGGGGGGGGACGGGGGAGGTTGGGGGGGTTGATGGGTCTAAGCGGGTGTCTCGGTAAGTCTGGTTTTATTTTGGCGGGGTGGGGGGTGTTTGTCCTGGTCTTAGGAGGTCTTGACCAGGTCGTAGACGTAAATGTGGAAGTCGTCGTCGAACTTGATGAAGTAGACGGAGGGCTTGGCCTCCACCTGGTGGATGACCATCCCCGACCTCTTGCCCCCGTCCTCCTTGGCGTACTCCACCTGCTTCCCCACCAGGCTGTCCACCACCTCGCCGGGCTCCCGCTCCGCCGCCACGCTGTCATCTGGGGGGAGCAAAGGTCACGGTTAGAATGTGAGGGCGACAGAGGAGCGGTTTGCGTGCGGGCGGAGCTCACTGGAGTCGGGCATGATGCGCAGGTCTCCCTCCTTGTAGTCGTCCAGCAGCTGGTACATGTACAGCACCGGGTCCTTCTCGTAGGTGATGTAGAACCACGAGGTCATGATGGGGGCCCGGGCCAGCACCATCCCCCTCCACTCCTCCTTCGGCCCTTCCTCCGTCTCGAACATGTGCTCCACCGCTTTGCCGATCATCGTCTCCGCCAGCAGCGAGTCGCTGACGCGGGCCGGAGCTGGACCAATCAGAGAGAGGCAGAGGGGAGGTCACGTTCTGCTCACAAGACACCTGTCCCCATGTCCCCGTGACTCCTTGTGGGCGGGGGGAGGAAGGCAGGAAGAGATAGGGGGGGTTGTGTCGAGGGAGACACATTTAAGGTAGCGGTTCCCAAACTGGGGGGAGGGCCCCCTTGGGGTGCCGCAGTGGAACTACAACTACCATCATAACAGCTACAGATGGACAGCACAAGCTGCGCAGGTGAAAGGAAGAGAAATGAAGCGCTCCTCACCCACTCGGTCGGGCAGCACCTCCAGCCCCACCACCCTCTCGTCCCCGTACAGCTCCAGGCCGTAGATGCAGTCGAAGCCGTCATACTTGATCAGGTAGAGGGACGGGTTGACGGGGACCTGGTCCAGGACCGTCCCCTTCCACTGGGACGACTTACCTGGGGGGCGGGGGGGGCACACAAGCACGTCAACATCGGACCAACGGTTAGACAAAAGTATAAAGGCATCCGCTTGAATCCCACTCACTGCCCTCCTTCCAGATGTGCTGGATCCTGCAGCCC
Organism: Apeltes quadracus; assembly: GCA_021346845.1. Classification (NCBI taxonomy): domain Eukaryota; kingdom Metazoa; phylum Chordata; class Actinopteri; order Perciformes; family Gasterosteidae; genus Apeltes; species Apeltes quadracus. Next base: position 19,729,634 of record CM037929.1, on the reverse strand, counting down.
ACGATGTTTCTTCTGGGCGGAGCCGGAGTCTTACTGGGACCAACGCTGGTCCTCTGCTTCCTGCGGGGAGAGAGGACGACAGGGTGAGGACAGGACAGCCGGGGACAGAAGGAGGTCAAAGTGAAGCAGAGACAACGAGATGAAAAGAGAAAAAGACGAGGTAGAAGCTTCATTCAACATCTGCGATCCTCAACATTTCCCATTCCAACGGTCCTTGAACGCATCATGTGAGAAATCTTTGGTTCTTGACGTCTCATTTCAAATTGCTCCTCATATTTAAACCAGGTGCTATAAAAAACATTTGGTTCCTATTCACAGTGAAACTATGACGTCATCATCGACTCATCGGACACCAGCAGTCATGTGACCATAAATCAGAGAAACCACGGCGCCCCCCCCAGCTCATCGTTCAGTGTTTGAGGCCCCCCCTTTATGAACCCTTCTCCAGGGGAATTACCCACAAGTCATTGCAATGTGGCGCTAAAAACGGGAGGAGCGGTGAGAGCGCAGACGTAAACAAAGAGGACGCATGTCCCGACATTTAAAGGATGGAGAAAAAATACACATGAAATCAGACGATATTTATCAATTTATTCATCAAATATTTAATTTGTCATCAAAGAAATGTTGACAGTAACAATGATTTGAAACGAGCTGATGAAGAATGAAGGACGAGCCGGAGACGTTAAAGGAGGAAGTTGTCGGTGCGAATGTGTGACGTTGTCATGGTAACGTGACGTGTGGCAGCAAAGCGCCGTCCCTTCATATTTACACCACCTGAAGCCCCCCCACCCAACCAGTGACCTCAGCGCGTCCCTCAGGGGACATTGACAGGTCAGGGGGACAGTGAGGGGTCGGGGAGGCCCTGAGGGGACAATGGGGGGGGGACACACATTAGGAAGTGAAGGTGGATATTTCGCACTAAAGTTGTGTTTGATTTGTCGTGAATCCGTTTCCAGAGAAGCAGGACTTTTATTTTGAAGAGAAAAACGAGACATGTGACAGTGAACAGGTTGGCGTCCACGTTGTTAATAACGCGTCCCTCAGACTTACTTGTGCGGGTTCTTCTTCTTCATCATGTTCGCAGAAACTCCCGAATGTCCTGAAACACAAACACGCGGCGGTGCGTTCAGGGGAGCGCTCCAATGAGGGAAAAGACGCATGCCAGACATCACATGTTACCGTTGGACTCTCTTTGTCTCAGGGACTCACCCCCGTCTGCTCGGGGGGGCCGCGGGGCCGCTGGGCTCTTGAATGGGGTCTTCATTCATCCACCTGTAAGGGGGGGGCCGCCAGCCAGGCCGTCGGTCCAGGCTAAACGCTGGAGAGGAAGAGGGCGGGGCTTGAGAGGGGAGGGGGGGTGGAGGGGGGGGTGGGAGGGTGGGAGCAGGGGAGGGGGGGGGAGGGGAGGGAGGGAGGGAAAGGAGGGAGGTGGTGGCGGGAGAGGAGCACCAGGAATTAGGCTGGACCCTGGACAGGCTGCATACAGGTCGGCTTCAGGCTAACACCTGGAAGCAGCCCAGGTCACAGGGGACAGCCTGAGGAAGAGACAGACAGACAAGGGTTACTAACATGTTACTAACATGTTACTAACACGTTACGGAATGTGAACAGTATTGACAGATTACAGGTTATTAACCTGTTATTATTCTCCCATGATCTGCGTTTATCTACTTGAGTAAAGAAAAAACCATAAATGTCTGATTTATTTAGTGTTTTGAGACACAAAGAGTCAGAGACGAGGATTCACTGATCAGACCCGCTGAGCCTCATCGATGCAGACTGCGGCTCCCGGCGCGCGAGCATCACAAACTACGCTGCTGCTTCTTCTTCTTCTTCTCTGGGTTTCACCGGTAGCTTCCAGGCTCAATGCTGCTCTTTCTTCTTCTGCAGTTAGTTAACTCCTCCAGACTGCAGGTTCTCCAGAGACCCCGAAAGAAGCCCACCATGAGAGTGTGTGTGTGTGTGTGTGTCTGTGAGAACTGTCACTTTACACTAACAGCATGACGTCATTAACGCGTGTCTCTCCATGTAAACTGATCGATGAGTTGCTGCTTTTGGCTGTTCATGATGAAGATGACCACCTCAGAGGTCACAGTTTACCTCCTCCTCCTCCTCCTCCTCCTCACCTCCTTGTTAGCCGCACATAACGCAGGTTAAACTCCTACGTTTCCTCGACATGTGCACACGGAGCCGCTCGGCGGCCATGTTGCGCCAATATTTACAAAAACCCGCATCGGTGGGAAAAAAAAGAAAAAACAGGCGCAGCGAACAAAGAGAGGGGGGGCTAAGCTAGCTGCGCTGCGGTAAAACGTCACCAACCGCCCGAGCGGCCCGTCGGCCGGACGCTGCGGCGCCGGGGCCGCGGCTTCTTACCGGTTCAGCAGTCGGCGTCGCCGCGTGAATCCCGATCACCCGCCGTGGCTCCGAATTGATCCGCCGTGCCCGCCGTTCGGTTCCCTGCGCCGCTGCGTCAAGTTAGCCGCGCTGGAGAGGGAGGGACGGCGGAAGTCGGGTGGTGCATCCCTCCAAAATAAAAGCGCTAGAATGTTTGCTGCGTTTGAGCGTTGCTTTTTGTTCTTCTCTTCTCTTTTCTTCTTCTACTCCTTTTTTGTTGGCGGGGTGCATACTGCCGCCTGCCGCACGGGTGCGTGTGTCCCCGGATCCAGATTGCAATACTGTTATTGTAACACTGAAAAAATAAAATATACATATATAACACCTAATTTTACGTTCAATCTATCCTACATGTATACTTATAAATACATATGTGTGTTTTCATATTGTGACTGTACACAACACGTGGCACAACTGTTGCCATCTAGTGTACCCAAATATAATTACGTAATACATTACTAATAAAGCAATTAATACCCATGGATACCAATGGATAAAGTAAAATGGTATCAGTTTCTAATATATTATTGTATTAATATGCAATTATAATATCCACGCTGTTATACTTTTTTCTAATTTATGGTTGTGTTTTTTGTGTGTCTCGCTTATTTTCATTTTCTCCGATTATGTTTTTCATAGCCACCAAACACCAGTAATCATTTTACTCACATTAAAAACCGTCATGTTTCACGCTTCTGAGAGGCATTTATTGTTTTCATAATTTCAGCCGGAAGTAGGGCTGCCTTGACGCTGCTGATTGTTTGCATTGAAGCTAAAAAAATCTTCCACAGCCGAATGCCGCTTTGTCCCGCTTACCAAGTAGAGATCCAGGAGAATGCTGCCATATACTGATCATCTGTTTCTTCTTAGAATCGTGTATCAGCATTGATGTTATGTTTGTTTTTTTAATCAATGTTTTTTTAACAGTTAATTATGTATTATACATATATTATGTATTATACATATATAAAGAGGCCGGATGTATTAACCACTTACTGTCCAGAGGAGAATCTGAACACAAGCGGAACTGGAAACCGTTTGTGTTTTGTTCGAAGAGAGAGCGCTCGAATCTTCTAGCCGAGCCCCTCCGCGGGGCGGCGTTTAAACTCGTTAAAAACCGTATCAGTCGACGGCGGGGAACGCTGGTATGCAAAACAAGTTGACAAAACAGTGACGTAACAATCGGAGCGGAGGAATTTTTCTTGTGTCGTGTAAAAGCCGCCGAGCCTTCACGGTGCCGTTAAAGGCCGATGACCGCGCGCACACGCAGCTCTACTTCACAGCGCAGCGGGACATCCTGGAAGAGACGGAGACACCCCGGGAGGATGCCGAGCCGCGGGGACTGGATGTGAAAGTCGTCACGGCAAGATGTGATATGAACCGGGGGAAAACGGCGACCACCGAGGCCAGCGACATCATGTTGGTCCGCGGCTCGGTAAGACCGGCAGCTAGCTCCGCCGGTTAGCGGCCACCAGAGAGGACACCTTTACGGAACGACGCTGGGACGTGATGCAGTCAAAACAACAATGGACCTTGGCCGACCGCACAGAAGTGCTAAGCTAACTCAGGGCTAGCTAGCTGGACTTAAGCTAGCCGGCTTAGTGTATTGACTAGACTCAATGTTACGTTAATTAGCTCGGCTCGAGATAGCTAGCTAAACTTGAGCTAACTCGACTTGGGCTAACCAGTTATGCTCGGTAGCCTTCTGTCAGCTGGTTAGTTCAGGTAACGTAAACGAGCTACGGGTCAGAACTCAAAGGGACCGGTGTTGCGTCCCTACTGGTTTTTGAACCTACTCGTTTGCCTGCGCGTGCGTGTTTGTGCAGCGGCAGATGTTGTCTGCCTTGGTCACGTGATTCGTCCCACATTCGCAAACATATTGCTGAAAATATTCAAACTGCATTAAATCGATTACGATTTCACAAGTGAGCACTACGTCACTGCCACGTATACAAAATGCATTGAAGAAAATTTATTTAATAAGAGCTCGCCACAAGCTGGATTCGAACCCTGTCGAGCAAAAGTACACGATGTTTGCTGGCAACTGCGTATATGGTGGCCACTTGAGCTTGAAGGTCTGCAGTGATTTTTATCAAAGTCTCAACTGTCAGGGGCCTGGAAACCTTTTCGATCAGGGTGAACCAAGACAACTGGTTTTTGGTGGACGACTCGTGTAGAACTTCCAAACATATTTATCAGTCAGTGAGTCCGAGTCAGTGAGGCCTTGAATCCAAGTCAGTGAGTCAGTGAGGCCTTGAATCCAAGTCAGTGAGTCAGTGAGGCCTTGAATCCAAGTCAGTGAGGCCGTGAATCCGAGTCAGTGAGTCAGTGAGGCCGTGAATCCGAGTCAGTGAGTCAGTGAGGCCGTGAATCCGAGTCAGTGAGTCAGTGAGTCAGTGAGTCAGTGAATCAGTGAGGCCGTGAGTCAGTGAATCAGTGAGGCCGTGAATCCGAGTCAGTGAGTCAGTGAGGCCGTGAATCCGAGTCAGTGAGTCAGTGAGGCCGTGAATCCGAGTCAGTGAGTCAGTGAGTCAGTGAGGCCGTGAATCCGAGTCAGTGAGTCAGTGAGTCAGTGAGGCCGTGAATCCGAGTCAGTGAGTCAGTGAGTCAGTGAGGCCGTGAATCAGAGTCAGTGAGGCTGTGAATCAGAGTCAGTGAGTCAGTGAGTCAGTGAATCAGTGAGGCCGTGAATCCGAGTCAGTGAGTCAGTGAGTCAGTGAGGCCGTGAGTCAGTGAGTCAGTGGGGCTGTAGCTTTAATAGGATCTGATGACCCAAACAGCAGATGAGAACAAAATCCCATTTGATGCCATTTACATCGAAATGGAAACAGAAATGTTGATTTCTGAGCTGAGCTAAGATGATAAAACGCAGACGTAATCAGATTACAATGATTGTGAAACGGAGAAAAGACGTCTGTTTTCATGATTCTATTCAGTCGCTCATACTCCGATCAGCTGATCTTTGTGCTCTAATGAAAAGGCTGGTATCTATTCTAGCAGGTTTATGGATACTTCCATTTGAGACGAAGCAGTGGTTCTTCCTTTGACTCGCAGCCATCTGGTGAAGTGAGACATTGTTTTTAAGTCACATACAAAGCAAATACATTCACCTACATGGCTTTTTATTTGTGTAACTTCCGTTCGCTTTTGGTTATTTGAATCTTTCTTTGCTAATAACAGAAACCTGTTTAGACTTTATTCAGAAGTACCACATCAAACCTTTTAGCAGAGAACTACAGGAGAAGCTCCAGAGAGGAGAAGCTGTTGAGCTGGTCGTGTGTGTGTGTGTGTGTTGGAGGCAGCGGAGGGTGGAGGGGGTGGAGCACCCTGTCGTGTACAGGAAGCGGGGTTCCTCCCCTCGGATCGATGGTTAATGTTCGGCCTCTCTTCTCGCCGCAGCGAGGCCGAGCCAGAGTGACTCACGCCGTGGTGGTGATCTTCCTGGAGTTCTTCGCCTGGGGGCTGCTGACCACGCCCATGCTGACGGTGAGCCCCCACCCACCCCGGTCACATGTCTCTGTGCGAATACCCCGACAGGGTCCTTGTGTTACACTTTTCCACATTAACCATTGCTCTTTGATTAGGATACGAATGAGTACTCATTCTTCCAGAAGGGCCTGAACTAGGGCTGATGATCAAATGATTAACATCTTTAATCTAATTAATCAGTTTTCAGTGGATTAATCATGATTAATCACTATTTGCTAGGGCTGTAGTCAACCAAAGAAATGCTTAGTCGACTAAAGTCTTGTCCTGCGCAACGGTTAGTTGAATAAACCAGCGGTCCCCAACTACATTCCTAACCGGGCCGTAGCCTACGACACGAGTTAAAAAAAATGCATGCAAACTAAATAAACGGCCGGCAGACGAGTACCGAATGCGGCCGGCGGGCCGTTTAACTCACGGAGAGGAGTCACCGTTCGGATCAGCCGTAACCGCCGGGGCCGAGCTGCTGTCGCTGCGCGTGGTCACCTAACGGACCCTAACGGACCTGACGCGGGAGGTGATGGAGCTCGCTCTTTAATAAAGAAGCGGCCTCTGAACTTCAGCTCGCTTCAGCAGCTTAAAGCGTTTTTAAAGCTGGAGGTCTCTCACACGCTCTCGTTAATACGAGGCTTTTATTTCGCCGTTGATGGTTTGTTTGTTCACAACACACGTCCATCATAAGATCAACGGGAACCTGTGGTTAACTTTGGTTAACTAGTCTTTCCAGAGTTAAACCAAACCTGCCAACACATCAGGTTACGGAAATACAGGAGATCCCAGCGCGGGAGTTGTGGACGAGGGGGGCTGACATGTTTCTCGAGGAAGAGGAACTTTCCTGGCCTGAATAATGTGTCACACTGCGCATGCGACCCGTTTCAGATTTTATGAAAATACAGAATCCCTTTTGTGTTGGTTTCTAAATGCGACGCTTTAGAAACAAACACAAACACTTTATACCTGCAGGTCGCTGTGTTGAGCCAGATTCTCAACAAAGTTAGAAAAACCAGCAGCGTTACTGCAGAAATGTGCTCAAACGTTTCTTTGAAATCCGTCATTCGGCTTGAAAAAGGCTTCATTCTTAGTTTGAGAGCAAAACACCAGAGAGAGTGAAGAGTAAAAGTCTCCGGTTGATGCGTGATGATCTTTCCTGATGCTAATTATGAGATCTTCAACCAGACGAGAAGAAGCTTTATATCTTCACCAGCGTTTTATTCTTGTTCCCGTAATGGAGGCGCGTGGAAAAGTTTCCTGTTGGATGTGAATTGTGTTGTGGTGCTTTCAGGTTCTCCATGAGACGTTTCCTCAGCACACCTTCCTGATGAACGGCCTGGTTCACGGCGTCAAGGTGAGTCAGTGAGTCAGTTAGTGAGTCAGTCAGTTAGTGAGTGAGTGAGTCAGTTAGTGAGTCAGTGTGTCAGGGAGTCAGTGAGTGAGTCGTGTCAGTTAGTGAGTTTGATAATGGGAACCAAACTGGTTTGTTCAAGTCAGAACGATGTCAGAAACGGCCAAATATGAATAACAAAAGTGTTTTTTTGTCTTGTGTTCCAGGGCTTCCTGTCGTTCCTGTCGGCTCCTCTGATTGGTGCCTTGTCGGACATCTGGGGCAGGAAGTCCTTCCTCCTCATGACGGTGTTCTTCACCTGTGCCCCCATCCCCTTCATGAGGATCAGCCCCTGGTGAGGCGCGCGCGTGTGTGTGTGTGTCTTAAAACCTGTTTATCAAAGTCCTTCATGACGTCCGTCCCCGTCCCCCGTACCCCTCCAGGTGGTACTTCGCCCTGATCTCGGTGTCGGGGATCTTCGCTGTGACCTTCTCTGTGATCTTCGCCTACGTGGCCGACATCACGGAGGAGCATGAGAGGAGCACCGCCTACGGACTGGTGACTAACCCCCCCGCCCCCCATTATGAAGGTAAACTGCTATGGCAGCTTCTCTCTCTCAACTTGAAGCTCTCCTCTTCCTCTCCGCCCCCGTCAGGTGTCAGCGACCTTTGCCGCCAGCCTGGTGACGAGCCCGGCCATCGGCGCCTACCTGTCGGCGCAGTACGGCGACAGCCTGGTGGTCCTGGTTGCCACGGTGATCTCTGTGGCGGACATCGCCTTTGTGTTCTTCGTGGTGCCCGAGTCGCTGCCGGACAAGATGAGGCTCACGTCGCGGGGCTTCCCCATCTCCTGGGAGCAGGCCGACCCGTTCGCCGTGAGTCCTCGCAGCTCGCCGTGTGAACCGGAAGTGTCCGTCTGTCAATCATTGTGTGGCCCCGCCCTAAAATGGCCCTCTGCTTTGTGGTCTGTTTGACTGTAAATGGACATCATGCTGTGTTGAAGAGGACTCCAGGATGCAGCTGTAACTCCTGTGTAGTGACACAACGAGATGTTCTGCTTTTGGTTCAAAGTTGTCATCACCATTGATGGATGGTTGTGTTCTTGTCTTCTTATGCTCAGTCTCTGCGTCGTGTTGGGAAAGACACCACGGTGCTGCTGATCTGTGTCACTGTGTTCCTGTCGTACCTTCCCGAAGCAGGACAATACTCCTAGCTTCTTCCTCTACCTGAGACAGGTAACACTTACGCACACACACACACACACACACACACACACACACACACACACACACACACACACATGAACCCCCCGGTGTTGTGTGTTTCAGGTGATTGAGTTTTCTCCTGCTGCCATCGCTGCCTTCATCGCCATGGTGGGAATCCTTTCCATCGTCGCTCAGGTACACAAATAAAATATGACAGCCGGGAAATACGAGTTTAAAATGTGCTTTAAAAAAAATCATCCGTAGGAACAAATAAGGATATAAAGAAAAATCATAAAACCTTTTATTGATCTCTGGAGTCAAATCCAGGCCGACAGTTTGATCATTTGAAAAACAAATCTGACAGTTTGGTTCTTGAACATTGAAACATTAAACGTGTATAAAAAAAATAAGTGGACGAATTATTTTGTATTTTCTGTATTACGGTTTTATATATTCAGATTAAAATGTTGAAGTTTCAAATCTTTAAACACCAACTAGTCATCTGTGTCTCTGCCTCAGACTCTGTTCCTCGGGGTTCTGATGAGGACCATCAGGAACAAGAACACTGTTCTGCTGGGTCTCGGCTTCCAGCTCTTCCAGCTGGCCTGGTACGGCTTCGGCTCGGAGCCCTGGTGAGCCCCCCCCCCCCCGCACCCCCCCAGAGTGCTGATGAGGCTGTTATTGTTGTTATTAATGGTACTTCTGGTGTGTGTGTGTGTGTGTGTGTGTGTGTGTGTGTGTGTGTGTGTGTGTGTGTGTGTGTGTGTGTGTGTGTGTGTGTGTGTGTGTGTGTGTGTGTGTGTGTGTGTGTGTGTGTGTGTCTCAGGATGATGTGGGCAGCAGGGACGGTGGCAGCGATGTCCTCCATCACCTTCCCAGCAGTCTCTGCTCTGGTGTCCGTCAGCGCATCAGCTGACCAGCAAGGTCTGTCTGAGAAGAACTTTAGTGTTCTGTGCACGTGTTGAAGCTTTCTGACGTGTGTGTGTGTGTGTGTGTGTGTGTGATTTCAGGTGTGGCCCAGGGGATGATCACAGGTATCAGAGGTCTCTGTAACGGTTTGGGTCCAGCTCTCTACGGCTTCATCTTCTTCCTCTTCAACGTAGAGCTGACCGACATTCAGCCGGTGGCGGGACGACCCGCACAGGTCACTGAGGTACGCACACACACACACACACACACACACACATAGTTTGTGCCCTCTCGTCTAGGAGGGGCCTTGTTGCCTTGTTGCCTTGTTGACGCCTCTTTGAACGCTAATATAAACTATACATCTCTCTGTGCGCAGAAGTCGATGATCCCCGGTCCTCCGTTCCTGTTTGGTGCGTTTGCCGTCTTATTCGCTCTCCTAGTCGCCATCTTCATCCCTGATCACCGATTGGACGACGTCAAGACCATCAAATCTGGCAGCGCGTCCGCCGCACACGCTCAGAGCGCCGGGCCTCTGGACACGCCCACCAGCGACATGGAGGACATTGAACCGCTCCTTCAGGACAGCAGCATGTAACATGAGAGACCCCCCCCCCCTCCACCTCCTGGGCCAATCACGAGGCCATAAGCACCGGCAACAACTCCCGCCCCCTTCAGAACAAACCTTTTTTTTATCGCACTGACGAGCTTTAACTCATCACGATCCATTCGTACATTTATCACACACGCGTTACTTTTGACCTGGCCCTTCAAAGTAAAAGCATTGTGGTCATCTTATCTGAAATCTTGATAATCGTTTTCAAGTCAATAACATTTCTGTAATTTGTATCCATGATCTACTTTGGCCGGGTGTGTTTGAGCAGCAGGAACGTCTCTTTATCTTAGACCTCGCTGGCGCTGTTACATCACGTATATTAATATCTTCTTAAAAGCTTACAAGTCAGAATTCTAAATCAATATTCAAAAGCTGCACAGCTTCACGTTTTTAGACAAAGATAATTCTATTTATTTGTAGAGTTAAGATTTCTTTTTTTTTATTATGTAAATCCACAAAATGAGTCACAACCTACAAATTAGATTTAATCAAAGACAATATTAAATCCTCATGACATCATCTCGACGTCCACTTTCAGCATCCGAGTTCAGCTGCGTAACTCGAGTTCCAACGATCAGCTGAGAGGGGTCATGAAGGAAATCTGATTAACTTCCTGTCCCGGGGCTCCCACCAGTAGTGGATAAAACAAGCGCTCCCCGCGCCCTCCACAAAGGCCTTCAAGAAAACGATGCTTTCTCTGGATGAAGCTGAATGGATCTGACTCTTGACTTTCTCCACACAGACCGAACGAACCAGGACCAGTCGTATTAAATCAGGACTGAATCCTGCGCACTGATTGGCTGCCTTCCTCCTCGTCACATGTCATTGACGGCTCCTCCCGTGTGCCATTAGTGAAATGGTTCCCCGCCCGCCTGGTGCTCCGGCGGCCCAAATCAAGCGCTTCTGAGTTCCTGGCTCAGTTTGCGGCGTTCTCAGTGTTCTTAAGAGTCGGAGCTTTGATCAGAACCAAATTGTGCTGTGTTTTTGTTTCCAGATGTTTTGCAGAGGTGGAACCTCCTCCTCGCTCTCAGTACTGCATTCACTCCCAGCAGTGCATGCTGGGAGTGGTTGGCTTTTATTTCAGGGAACGTCTGACTGTGGAGACTTGACTTGAAAAAGCGTTGGTGTAAAGTAGCACAAGCACGGTGCTGCAGTCTGCGTGGTGCGTTCAAGAACCCGTCATTCATTTGATGCTGTCCCTGATCCTCAGCTGCTGATGTTGAAAATGTCTCCATCTTCGGAGTTACATTATGTCCTTGAACGCACCATCCAGCAGTCTCCACACATTCGTGACTATAATCAAACTTCACGCTTCTCTGCGGCTCCGTTTCACAGAATCGAAACGCGACGCTTCTTTCCGTTACTTTAAGACTCGAGGGCTGCAGGAGGACTTTGAAAGCTGCACGTGTGGGAATCCCGGCTTCTATCTGAGGAACGTATCACAGAACTGAGCCAAACTTCGCTTTCTACTTTCCACCTTCGAACTACACGGCTGCTTTTCCCCCCCTAGGGACTTGAATGCAGCATCAAACGATGATGATGATGATGATGAAGGTATAGCTTCACAAAGCACAATCAACGTTACTGATTTTTTAAATTTTAACTCTTGAGGTGATGTCACAGACGGACAGTTGGACCTGCAGTGTATTTTTCTACTTGGAATGCACAGAATCTCCCAGAATGCACCAGTGTTTTGGGCTCTTCCTGTTTTTTCGGCTGTTGCGTTGCTGCTGGTTTCAAGTCCCGTCGGAAAGCTCAGCTCTGATCCAGACGGCTTGTTTCCTACGTTTTTAGAAAACTGAAGAATTCCTGTGTATTAATATTTGTTTTAGTGAAAGATGTTGGATTTTTTTAAACATATTTACAGGGATGACTGTTGAGTTGGAATTAAGATATTGCACTTTTTAATTTATATGACTGAATTGATTCATTTTTGGGGGGATTCCAATCAAATTTAATCTTAAACCAAATGTTTGGATTTTTCTTGGTTTAAAAATCTCATCAAAGCTATTTGATCTTCATCATAACTAATGAGCCTCAAATCAAAATGTGGAAGAGCTCAACTTTCCGACGGGCCCTGAAGAGACAACATGGCTGCAAATGTATTTTTGCTGATGATCGTTGGAACAGAAACCGAAGCAGTCAAACATTCCGCCTCTTCTTCTTCTCCTCTTCCTCCCATGAAGCAGGACTTTGTTTTGCGCCTCCTCTGCTTCTCTGACTTTGTGCCTGAATCGTTCTCTCTGTTCATATCAAGTGTTTTTATAGAGAAACAAGGACCACAAATGACGTCTTTGTTGTGGTTTGTCTTATTGACAACATAATTTTGAATGATATATAAATAGTAATAAAGAGGAATTTATGAAAATGGAAACCCGGACCTGTTTGTTTGTTTTTGTTATTTATAAACTGACGTTTAGCTTATCGTCAAAATAGTTTCCCCGTTTTGCGAGATAATTGAAATTGGAATATATCTCTTCAGTTGATCACAAACAACATTCAGTTCAGCATCACATCACACGTCATTTATCTGACTCTTCTCCAAAGTGACTTACAACAAGTGCATTTCAACCACAAGGACACAAACTCAACTATACAAACAACAAAGTGCAATTTCAGTTCCACTGAATGATAACAAACACACAAAGATGTCAAAATAAAATCACATGATTTGCTTTTTCTTTTCCAGTAAATCAAACTGGTTGATCAGCTCAATTTTGTCAGATGAAAAATAATATATGGATTTATATTATTTCTGTAATTTCTTCTCTTGGTCACTTTTTCACCTTTAACCATCAAATACAGTTTCTATGTTTCTAAAGTTGACATACTGACATTTAACCTGTTAAACAATTTGGATATTTAAAATAATAAGGTGGTAAACTTCAGTGTTTTGATGTCAAACTGTTAAAATGTTGTAAATATGATTTGGGAATTTTTAAAGGAGAAAATAAAATGAAAAAAACATCATTTTTCATAATTAATAATTAATTATTTTTCATCATAATTTTCATTTAGCAAAAGCTTTAAAAACAACCCAATAAATAAAAATGCTAAAATGTCGTGATCCTTCTGATGACTTCATCCTCCTCGTCTTCTTCACAGCAGGCAGGAGATGGACACCTTGGTGGTTGATTCAGGGACACTGTCTGGATGAGGGACAAACATGTCAACAATAGAATGCTCATATTATTTTACTGACGCAGTAATTATTGTCCGTTTTAATATACTTAAAATATATATATTTTTATCTGACCAATAAAGAAAATTATATTTATTTATATTTACAGAATATATAACTGGATTACATAAATTTGGGTTATAGCAAATTAAATTCCAATATTTTGTAAAAATCATTTTATTTGATACAAATGTTAAAATAAAACTTAAATTAATCTTTTAATAATTTTTCCGTTTTTTAAAATATAAACATGGAGCCTGTATAATGAAATAACAGATGAGTGGAGATTGAATGAGCTTATGTTTTCACCTCTTTCCTTCAGGAGGCCGATGTAGAGCTCAATGAACTCCTTCTCTCTGCTGTCCTTCACCTCCTCCACCTCCCTCTGCTGCCTCCACCTCTTCCTCTTGCTCCTCTCCTGCTCCTCCTCCTCCTTCTTCTCCAAACTTGCACGGTCGCACAGTCGAATGAACCTGCCAGAAACAACGGAAGAAACAACCAATGAAACAACCAAAGAAACAACGGAAGAAACAACCAATGAAACAACCAAAGAAACAACCAATGAAACAACCAATGAAACAACCAAAGAAACAACCAATGAAACAACCAAAGAAACAACCAAAGAAACAACCAAAGAAACAACGGAAGAAACAACCAATGAAACAACCAATGAAACAACCAATGAAACAACCAAAGAAACAACCAATGAAACAACCAATGAAACAACCAATGAAACAACCAATGAAACAACGGAAGAAACAACCAATGAAACAACGGAAGAAACAACCAATGAAACAACCAATGAAACAACGGAAGAAACAACCAATGAAACAACCAATGAAACAACCAATGAAACAACCAAAGAAACAACCAATGAAACAACCAATGAAACAACCAATGAAACAACCAATGAAACAACGGAAGAAACAACCAATGAAACAACGGAAGAAACAACCAATGAAACAACCAATGAAACAACGGAAGAAACAACCAATGAAACAACCAATGAAACAACCAAAGAAACAACCAATGAAACAACCAAAGAAACAACCAAAGAAACAACCAAAGAAACAACGGAAGAAACAACCAATGAAACAACCAATGAAACAACCAATGAAACAACCAAAGAAACAACCAATGAAACAACCAATGAAACAACCAATGAAACAACCAATGAAACAACGGAAGAAACAACCAATGAAACAACGGAAGAAACAACCAATGAAACAACCAATGAAACAACGGAAGAAACAACCAATGAAACAACCAAAGAAACAACCAAAGAAACAACCAATGAAACAACCAATGAAACAACCAATGAAACAACCAAAGAAACAACCAAAGAAACAACCAATGAAACAACCAATGAAACAACCAAAGAAACAACCAAAGAAACAACCAATGAAACAACCAATGAAACAACCAAAGAAACAACCAAAGAAACAACCAATGAAACAACCAAAGAAACAACCAAAGAAACAACCAATGAAACAACCAAAGAAACAACCAATGAAACAACCAAAGAAACAACCAAAGAAACAACCAAAGAAACAACGGAAGAAACAACCAATGAAACAACCAATGAAACAACCAAACAACGGAAGAAGAAACAATTTACGCCAGTCTTACAACATAGAGATGTGTTCTCTTGTGTGTACTTGATCTCTGTGTGTTGTGTGTGTTGTGTGTACTTGATCTCTGTGCGTTGTGTGTGTTGTGTGTACTTGATCTCTGTGCGTTGTGTGTGTTGTGTGTACTTGATCTCTGTGCGTTGTGTGTGTTGTGTGTACTTGATCTCTGGGTTCCTGCACAGTTTGATTGGGCAGCAGGTGAGTGCGTCGCCGTTGACGACGATCATCTTCAGCGTGGAGATGTTGGTGAGGCAGTGAGGCAGGTAGGACACATTGTTCTTATGGAGGAAGATGGTGACCAGCTGCTTCAACCTACATGCACACGCACACGCACACACACGCACACACACACACACACACACACACAAGTTCTCTTTAATCATTTAAGTGCAATAATCTTGCGTGCGAGGTTAGCCTAGCTTAGCATGAAGGGTGGAGCCTCTTACTGTTACCTTTCATATACGTTTATGTATTCAATTAATATCTCCTTATGGAATTAATCCTGTCTCGTTGTCCAGTCTTTTATTAATCTGTGACTGTCCATGGGACATGGGGGGGGGGGGGGCGATGACATCACGGGTCACCTGTCCATGTCCTGCGGCAGGTCGGTCAGCCGGTTGTTGCTCAGGTCCAGCAGCCGCAGTCCGCTCATCCTCAGGGCGCAGACGGGAATGGAGGCGAAGCGGTTCTCCGCCACGTCCAGGTGCTCCAGCTGCTTCAGGCCGCTCAGCTGACGATGACATCACCGGAGTCAACGCAGTGACATCATCAGCGCAGCGACATCATCAGTTGCCCGGCAGGCTTTACCTCGAACGGCAGGTCGGAGAGGTCGCGGTTCCCCGTGAGCTCGAGTCTCCTCAGGTCCTCACAGCGTCCCAGCTCAGGAGGGACTGTGGACAAGCGGTTGTAGCTGAGGTTCAATTCCCTCAAAGCCAAAAGTTTACCTGCAGACAGAAAAGGCGCCATGAGGCTTCTAAACACTTTTTATTGTATATTCTGGGAGGCCGAACAAGAACCGTCATCTTTCTTTGTTTCATGAGATGTTTTGTCTTCATCGTAATCGACTAACGAGCTTCAGACCTTCTGGAGAAGCTCAACTCTCCAACGGGCCCTGAAGAGACAACATGGCCGCCAGGAAGCTTTTCAAACAGACACACAGGATGTGTTTCAGCTGAGGAGAATAATTAGAAAGGAAACATATGCAGTCAAATATTCCCCCTCGTCCTCCTCATCTTCCTCTCCTCTCTTTCCCTTCTTCCTCTTTCCTCTCTGCTGTTCCTCTTCATCATCATCCTCTTCCTTAAACACTTCTAGTCCCTCTCTTTCTCCCTCTTTGTCGTCCTCTTCTTCTTCCTCCTCTTCATCTTCAGTTTTCACAAATCAGTGGAGGAGGCAGAACAAGAACTCACCAAAAGACTGAAGACCCGTGTGGAACCTGATTGAATGGATCAGATATAATAATCCTAATTACAGGTAAAAGCCAGTAAATTAGAATATTTTGAAAAACTTGATTTATTTCAGTAATTGCATTCAAAAGGTGTAACTTGTACATTATATGTATTCATTGCACACAGACTGATGCATTCAAATGTTTATTTCATTTAATTCTGATGATTTGAAGTGGCAACAAATGAAAATCCAAAATTCTGTGTGTCACAAAATTAGAATATTACTTAAGGCTAATACAAAAAAGGGATTTTTTAGAAATGTTGGCCAACTGAAAAGTATGAAAATGAAAAATATGAGCATGTACAATACTCAATGCTTGGTTGGAGCTCCTTTTGCCTCAATTGCTGCATTAATGCGGCGTGGCATGGAGTCGATGAGTTTCTGGCACTGCTCAGGTGTTATGAGAGCCCAGGTTGCTCTGATAGTGGCCTTCAACTCTTCTGCGTTGTTGGGTCTGGCATTCTGCATCTTCCTCGTCACAATACCCCACAGATGTTCTATGTGGCTAAGGTCAGGGGAGTTGGCTGGCCAATTTAGAACAGAAATACCATGGTCCGTAGACCAGGCACGGGGAGATTTTGCGCTGTGTGCACTGAAATAAATCAAGTTTTTCAAAATATTCTAATTTACTGGCTTTTACCTGTATAGATGGGAGCTCTCTTCTGTGGAACCTCCTCGCTGAGGTTCTGTCCTCACCGATCTCCGGAGGAAGCTCCTCGATGGCGTTCTTGGGGAGGTGCAGGACTGTGAGCTGGGTGAAGAGCTTCAGGAAGTCGGGCAGCCGGCTGATGTTGGTGTCCATGACGTGCCACTCCCTCAGGTAGCTCCGCCCCCTCAGCTCCCCGGGGAAGTCCTGCGACGACAGCGGCAGGTTCGCTCCGTCACCTCCATCTGCTTCATCTCCTTTAACCTCCATCACATGAAGGCTGGAGAAGATGATGCTCACCTTCCACTGAGCTCCGTCCAGGCGGAAGATGAGTCCGCTCTGCGCCTGGTCCTCCCGGTCCTGCTGCTCCGCTTCTGAGGGATCAACAACAACAACAACGGTTGTTTTAGGAGACAACGGAATAACTGTTAAACACGTGTATTTGGGATCAGATCAGCTGATTTAACACATGAGACTCCAGGATTAATCTTAGCCCGGCAGTTAGCCCGGCAGTTAGCCCGGCACTTAGCCCGGCGGTTAGCCTGGTCTGGAGCAGGCTAGCTGCAAATAGTTAATTGCCATGGTTACCTGGCTTGGTTTTAATTCAACCTGCTTTTAATTTAACCAAGTCAAAGCTACATCCCGGCTTCATCCCGGATCCTGCAGTATTTACCTGTGCACACCTGTGCAGATCTCTCCTGGTAAGAATGCAGAAGGTTCAGCTCCTGTTTCTTCAGGGTCTGACAGTAGATACGATACTGCCACTGCTGGTCGATCCTACAGACAGAGGGACGGACGGACGGGTCAGACGGACTTCTCTCTGTGACCTTTGACCCTCAGCGTTGATGTTAATATATAAATAACATGTTCATGTTACTGAATCATCTTTGAGCCTCACAGACTAACACCAGTCAGCTGCATTTATGTTATTTAATTGTAGTAACGAAGATTTTCAGAGTAGAAGTAGTAACAAAGTGATGATGTCACTGTGATGATGTCACAGCGGATACTTGGCCAAGGCGCTTTTCTCCATCCTTTCCTGCTCCTCCTCCTGTCTCCGCCGATGCTTCTTCACCCGGACCTCCCACATGTCTCTGATCACAGAGACGTCTCCGCACGGCGGGACGTCCCGCCTCCCCCCGAGGCCCATGTGACTCCTGGTGAGGAGGAAGAGGAGGAGGAGGAGCTGATCTCCGTCTCTAAATGACACCTGATTCGACAGATTTCATGATTTAAAGTCAACAGAGGAAACTAACTATGATATTGTCCAGTATTTACTTCTGAGGTTTGGTCCAGTAAAACGTACAACGTGTACTTAGTACTCAAAGTGAGTAAATGTACTTTATATTTCTAGCAATAAAGTTATATACTGTGAATCTTCAGACATGTGCTCATGATCCCCAGAGGATGATCACTCTCTCGGCTCACCTGCAGTTTAGCATGTCAGCATGCTAACTGTTAGCATGTTGATATGCTAATTGGAAGGAAACAAAGGGGAGGAAACTCTACTTCCCATGAATCACTGCTGGTGTCTGCATCTGTTAACTTTAAGATCCTGTTAAGCTTTTATTGTTTATTTATCATCCAGTTTGAGTTCATATCATGTAAATAACAATAATATAATAAACAAAATCCGGCCGCCATTAAAAACACAGTGATTTCTTACCTGAGATTCTGTTAACGTCCGTCAGTCTAAAGGCCTCCCAGCTTGTTTACTGAGATCTGACTGTGTGTGTGTGTGTGTGTGCGTGTGTGCATGCGTGTGACACAACAGGCTATTCTTAGATGCTACCCTCGGCGTGTGTCACATGACGCCGCTGCCTCACATTCATCTGGGTCACTAATAAGAAGTACTAGTAATACCACTCCGGACTGAGGAAAGGGGTTTTTAACTGTTTAAAGATTTTGTACTTTAAACTCGACTTCATGTGATTTAAGATCTTGAAGGTGAAACGATAGAAGTGGTGAGTCTGCGCTGAACGGCCTTGACGTGGCGGGTTCCCATGTCACGCCCATGTATTGCACGTCGCCATCCATCCATCCATCCATCCATCTTCAACAGCTTATCTGGGGTCGGGTCCACAGCTCCAGCCAACAGCTCCAGCAGGGGACCCCAAACTTCCCTTTCCCAGGCCACACCAGCTCCCTAGGCGTTCCCAGGCCAGTGCAGAGATGTTTTAAGTATTTAAAGTGGAAAATGTCGTGGAAAAAAGTCTGAATATATTATGCCCAAAAATGTTTGTAAAAATATTCAAAGTTGGATTAAAAAAATAAAAATATGTTGTTTCTAAAAATGTCATGGAAAACGAAGTTAAAAAAATATTAGATCAAAAAATATTTTTCTTAAAAATCAATACGTTAAGTGAAAAATGTCAAGGAAAAGAAATTGTGTTAAAAATTTAATTGAGAGAAAGACAAGAATATTTTTTTATTATGTATTAATATATATGTAGAAAAAGTAACTAAATATAATTTCATCTGAAACAAGTGGTGGCTATTTAGTTATTCTCAGAACCTCTTTAGCTCTTTCAAGTCTCAATGCTAAGCTAAGCTAACCAGTTGCCGGCCATAACTTTGTATTTAGCTCACAGACATGAGAAAGGAATCATTCCGAAATACTAATAATAATAGCAGCAGCTGAGTGACACATTGTTTCACACGGAGGAAAGGATTGCAACACGCAACACGAGAGGGCTGAGATGTGTACACGTGTAGTCAGCGATCTGAGACGCGCGCACACACACACACACACACACGCTTGTAAGGTATGTCCTTCAGTGCATGACATCATTGTGGAAGCACTTTGTGTTTCTAGACACACAGCATGCCATCACCGTCCACAGGATATAAATGTCTCAAACACACACGCAGTACACACACACACTACACAGATACACGAGTGTTACTTTTCTTCAAAGATTCAGACTGGGACTGCTGGGGTTGTGTGTGTGTCGCCTTGGAGAAACTGATTTCCCACTTTGTTCCTTCTTTCCGAAGCAGACGGATTCATTGTCTCCTGAAGAAGATCACATGCCGGGACAGATAGCTCCAGGAGGAGGAGACATTCCATCCCGACAACCTAAAAGCAAGACGAGGGATGAGACGTCCCTCTCTGCTCACTCATTATGTCATTGTTCAGGGCTGTCAATCATGTCAATAAACAACAAAGCAGTTCGTTTTTAAGCGATTTCTATTCCTCTGATCCAACTACATCGATCTGTGCTCGGCGAGTTGGCCTTATGGACGACATAGATCGATCTAACATCGATTTAAAATGTAATAAATCGATTGTACCGATACTAGGAAATAACCCATTGGATTTAAGCACATCAGACTTTTTTCTTAGCACTTTTAATGATAAAGGCTTTCGCGGACTGAGCCGACAAACCGCCGTCCCGACCCCCGATTCAACTTCCGGGTTTCACGGCAAATCCGACGGGATGTTCCAAAACGGTTGAAATAGCAGGGGGGTTTGTCGGGGGTTGGTAGGGGGAAACCATTATTGCAGGGGTGTTTTTTGTGTATATCACTAATACGGGTTTTTTTCTGCTACGCTGCTACAGCAGTGTTTGCACAAATAAAATGTGAATGCATTTGCCATTCATTGTTGTTTACTTGTTTATTTATATTCATAATTAATTGATACCTGATTCCATTACAAGAAACAACAGGAATCTAGGAAATTTATTTCAGTCACACTGGTTGAATTTTTGGCTAAAAAGTTACTGAATCGATTTCAAGTCATTGAATCGTTTCGGATCGTATCGTTCTAAATTATCCAATATAGTCCTTGAATCGTATCGACAACCACGAATCGTGATCGAATCGAATCGAATCGTTGTTAAAAACGAATCGTTACACCCCTACAAAACAGACATCAGCCTGCTTGACTCCACCTTCTGTACGTTCATGATGTGGTTACCTGGACAAAGTCCTTTTGGTATCATCACCTTGGTCTCTTGTTTATCTTTGTCTCTCCTGTCCCCTGTTATCTCTGTCTCACCTGTCCCCTGTTATCTCTCTCTCACCTGTCCCCTGTTATCTCTCTCTCACCTGTCCCCTGTTATCTCTCTCACCTGTCCCCTGTTGTCTCTGTCTCACCTGTCCCCTGTTATCTCTGTCTCCCCTGTACTTAAACTAAATATAGTGTTGTATTAGACTACTACCTGTCTTTTTTATGTCAAAGCTTCAGAAACTGCTTCTAAAAATACGTTATAGTCCCTCTGTCCAGCCATGTCTCTCACCCGCAGTCGGTCCCTGTTGTCCCGTTAGATTCCAATAGAGGGAGGGAGGCGTTTACTGACACATTTACAGGCGGAGTTTCACATGTAAAACATTTGTCTAATATGTCTGCTGAGCTGGGGAGGACACACACACACACACACGCACGCGCGCGCGCGCACACACACACACACACACACACGCACACACGCGCGCGCGCGCACGCACACGCGCACACACACACACACACACACACACACCTCTCCCTCAGTGAGCCGGACGGACGCTCAGTTGAACCTCTGAAGGTTTGTTTTATCTTTTTTAGTTTTTTTTAACCTGTAAAACATCATTTAAATCACACGTTATTATTTTTACATTTCAGTGTTTTCCTTCATTTATTAACTCGTCAGCTCTGAAGTAGTTCATGATTTGTTTTACACCTAATGACTTCAGCCAATGTGTCTGATACAGCTTCGATTATTAAACTATGTGGAACTATTATTATTATTATTATTATGTTCAAATGCATTTAATTCCAGGTTATTCAAATTCATCCAGAATAAATAAAATCAATAAACCTTATTGGGATTTTGTTGACGTTGACGAGCTGTGTTCACGAGCTGTGAAGCTGCTTTAAAGATATTTTATCACCATTACTCAAATATTGAAAGTAAATAATTTTAAGAAATACGACGTCCAATAAATAAAAACAATATTAAAATCTATATATCTATCTATATGTAGATACACTGTAAAACACATAGTATTTTTGATACTTTAAGTACACTTGTGTTGCCGCAGCATATTTAAATGTGTGACTGATGATGTATCAGGATCACCCTCTAGTATTATTGGAGGTACTTCGGAGACAGTACCTCAGTACCTCAGGCTTTGCAGTACACTTGCTGACGTCCCGTCTTAAAGGGCCAGCAGGGGGCGGCGAGGCTCTAATCTAATCTCAGCTTTGTGGGCGCAGATGAACCTCGCAAAGATCCACGAGGGGCCGCACGTGAAGACCTTCTGGGAGAAGAGGATCCACAGCGAGAGCCAACATGCCGAGAGCGAGGAGCAGCGCAGGAACCGCAGCGCCCTCAAGAAGTACGACCAGTACACAGAAAATACAAGTAGAAGTACTGCCAGGGAAATATTGCTAGAGTTCAAGTACTTTGTCAACACAAAGTGGTCTAAGTATAAAATGTAGAAGAACTTAACAATGCGAGAATACTCTTTAAATTTGATATATATTTATATCTCTCTGTATGAAAACATATTTAGTCATGAGTATTTGAAGAGGAGCTTTGCTCTTCTGTCCTTCTGAGTGGCAAACCTCTCAATGACCTTCTCACTGAAGGTAGGAATGTCCCTGACCAGCTTCTTCTGCGTGGAGAGCACGGAGGTCTTCCTGTGTCCCGGCGCCTGTCGATAGGCGCGACCAGGCCGCCTGCCGCAGAAAAACCAATGTTGCCCCAGACTGAGTCTATTCGAGGACGCCGATGTAGCCGAGAAGTTGGAATTAGCGTAAAATGGAAAGCTGTGAGGTACAAGTACCTCAAGATTGTGCAGTGTGAGAATCTGTTAACAGAGACCACTGGCTCTCTCGTCCAAAGTAATATGTCGAGTCATTTCCTCATAGACGTCTATGGGAGCAGAGGAGTCGCCCCCTGCTGGTCACTACAGAGAAGTAGAGTCATTTCCTCATAGACGTCTATGGGAGCAGAGGAGTCGCCCCCTGCTGGTCACTACAGAGAAGTAGAGTCATTTCCTCATAGACGTCTATGGGAGCAGAGGAGTCGCCCCCTGCTGGTCACTACAGAGAAGTAGAGTCATTTCCTCATAGACGTCTATGGGAGCAGAGGAGTCGCCCCCTGCTGGTCACCACACAGGATGCAGCTTGAACACACAAAGACCTGACTTCACTTTAAAGAGCCAGACGTCTCCGCCTCAATTAAACACACGTTCTCTCTGCAGAATCATCTAGAAATCGGTTCTTGTGTCGTTTCTTTCCTGATTTAGAACGGAAAGTCTTCTAATTTCAGCCTGCGAGTCTCATCCGGCTTCATCACTCGTCGCTCTGCGATTATCACCTCCGCCCCCTTTTGTTCTGGCCGCTGGCCAGGTCACACACACGAACACAATTAGCAGGAACGGGAGCCGGGTTGGAGGCGCGGGGAGGGGGGGCAGATAGCCGTGGAGTCGGGGGCTGACATTGCAACAGATAGCTGGGGGATTAGGAGATACACGGTATTGATAGGAGGGGCATTAAGGGCAGGCTGTAATGGATAGCAGGGGGATTAGGTGTGATGGGCCGAGGACGGGGTCTTCACGGGGGGGCGACTGGAGTTAGAAAGGATCAGGCGGGGAAAGGTAGGAAAGAGGTTTACAAACCCCTAAAAACGTAATGATGGTAATGAAGAAGATGGACGGATCGATACCCGACCAAACCTTTATGGAACAACACGAGTCAAGATTCAACAAACAGGAGTCACAGCGAGGGTCATAAGAAAAATAAATTGTTACTATTATAACTATTATAACTCTATTATTACTTAATGTATCTTGTCTACCGTGTCACAATGTAAGAGGTGCGATCGGCGGAACAGGAAAAAGGTGGACGGGTTTACAAGTCGAGTCTGATGACCCTGATCATCATTACGAAGACCTTTAACCACCAGACGTCTCGAGAGGCCGTTTGTAATGAGAGCGTCTGTTTTTAGATGTGTCTGTTCTTCACGCGGTCACATTTCCTACACGACCGAAACAACATCCACACTTTGACCAGATGTTCTACGACTATCCAGACCTGGTAGGACAGCTTGCATGTGGGAACCAGCTGGTTGAGGCCGGGGTAATCGGGGTAATGCCAGGAGACCACCAACGGTTCTTTGAAGGGAAGTCAGAGCTGTGCAGTGACCAGCAGGGGGAGACTCCTCTGCTCCCATAGACGTCTATTGGAAATTGACTCTACTTCTCGCCTTCGCCTCCCCTCGCATGTCGGGAGGGCAGCGTTCAGCCAGACACGTGGTCAAAAAGTGAAAAGATAAGAAAAAATAATCTGGTGCCAGGCAAGAATTGAACTGCTTGGGGCCCCCTGGTGTCCAGGGGGCCCCAAGCAGCCGCTTAGTTCGCTTATGCCTCGGGCCGGCCCTGGGTCTCAGTCTCTAGTTTCTAGTCTTCTTCCACACATCACGATGTTCATGTAGAGTCAAACAGACCATGAAGCAGGGGACGAAGCAGGGGACTCTAGCAGAGACGTATCTGCGTCTCTTCGTCCTCCTCCGTACTTATAGGGTCCCTTCCGGTTCATTGGTTGCAACCTCCAGGCGGCAAAGTGCCCACAAACCAGCGGATGACGCCACGCTGTCTACGCTGTCCTGTCCTGCCAGACGGGATGTTCTCGCTGGTCATCGTCTCACGTCCAATGGGTTTAATCCCTCCCCTTCCATCCTCCTGGGATGTCGGTGTCGGAATCTCTGCCACGTGCCGCAATCCAGGAATAAGCACATTGTGAGTCTGAAGACAGAGGCCACATGTCGTGTTTCTAGAGGCGCGAAGTCCTCAAAGTCGGCTGGATTATCAGCAGCTGAGAGGACAAATGGAATAATCCAGAAAAATAGACAGGAAGGTGGCGAAGACAGTGAGGACAGCTGATGGTGAGCGTTCAGTCACACACACAATGAAGTTGGTGTGCGTTTGATTGATGGTGAAATAAATCTAAAGTGAAGCGCTGATGTGACATCGATGACACTGCAGCTGTCAGCAGGACACCAGATCGGCTTAGAGACTCTGTGACCTGAGTGCTGCTGACAGGCGGAGAGGAGGCGGCTTCAGGCTGCTTATTGCTGCACAAACGAGCCAGAACCAGAACACAACCAGCGGCATGACGTCCACACAAGTGATCCTCCGTATCATGAAGTGATTCCAATATTTCACACGTGAAACTTTGACTGTGCTTCTTTGCGTCTCTGCAGGAAGTAGAAAAGACAAAGAGACAGAAAGACGTGACGTGTCCTCCTCTGTGTCTCCAGGCTGAGGGGCGAGTGGGTTGTCCGCCTGGAGAACCGCACCAAACACCTGAAGAAGCTGGACAGCACCAGGAAGGTCAGAGGGGAGTCAGCTGACCAGACGATGACATCACAGAGTCAGCAGCAATAAACAACAACAACACAAAATATCCATAGCAATCACAGAATCAGAGTTGTGTTCATTTATTTACTGGTTTGATTATATTTCCTGTAGATCAGCAGTGAACATCAGACAACATCCGATCGGATTCACTTCTGTCAAAAACACACAATATGTGTATATTACGCACATATACACACACACGTACACTTAACAGAATGACCCATTAAAGGCGTCGTGGTTTCTTTACAATAAAGAGTTTACAGCCTCTTTAAGTGCTTTCAATGGTTTTACAGAAGTGTCGAGCAAAACGTTTTTCCCAACTTGGACATATGACATAATTAATCTAAAATCATCAGCATCAGGTTTTTAAATATGGAGATGTTTTCTGACATATTGAAGTCTGAGAATCCTTCGTATAAAATCATTTTCACCGCGCGTGTTTACTTCGTCGTGCTGCAGAATCAGAGCTGCTTTCTCAGAGGGCGGTTCGGCCAATCAGAGCAGCGCGTGAACTGAGGACGCACGCGTTCCACAGGAAGTGCTGCTTCCCCGTCTCAAAGGGTTCGTTTAGTCACCAACTAACCAGCCGACCTCCAACAACCAAACACACTGTCCCTTTAAATCCTGCGGCTGCGTGTGCCCTTCACAATAAGAGCCCGTGAGCGGGGTCAGTACAGGCTGTGCACGGGTAAGATGGACGTGTTCCTGGTCTTCTCCAGCAGCTTCTCCCTCAGAGTCCGTCCCTGCACCTGGTGCCAGACGTAGCGAGGGTTCTCCACGGGCGGGGGCCGCCCCGTCGCCGGGCGCTCCACCTTCTCCCCGTCCTCGTTGCGCCTGACGTGGTCCGGCGTCAGCACCACCAGCGTGTTGAAGCACACGCCGTCCGTCTTCCCGTGCTGCCTCCCGTTGTGCTGCAGGCTGAAGGCGCCCAGCGTGTTGACGTCGTGGTCGCAGTACGCCGACGGCACGGCGTCCCGCACTACCATGTTGGCTGCCCAAGTCACCGCGTGCGTCTTCACCGCCGCTGCCGTGGGGAGGTGGAGCGCCGGGTCTGCAGGACATACGTACATACGTACATACATACATACATACATAGATATAACAGGTGGTACTTCCCCTTTAAGGGGCAGCAGCCATCTTACAAGATGGCGGCCACAGAGATTTAGGCCACCTGATAAAGGCTGGATTCAAGGGCGGACAGGCAGAAGGAAAGGAGACGTGTACGAGGAGGAAAGGAGACACCCGCTGCTCAACAATATGAAAGCAGGAACCGTTCATGAGGGTTCGGCATGTGGAGGCCACTTCAGGTTCCTCCCTCTGGAGCCTGGACTGGTTTTCCACTCATGGCCACAGTTTTTTGCCCTTTGAAACACGTTCTTCTTCTGCCCCCGAATGTTTAAGTGGAATATTAAGAAGAGGCTCTTTGTCGGTACCTCTGACGAGCAGGATCCAGACCTGCTCCTCGTTGCCGGTGAAGACCAGGACCAGTCTCTGCACCACGTGGCGGCAGCTCAGGTCCACCGGCAGCGTGGCGGGATGCCCCGGGTCCCGCCGGTACCTGAGCAGCAAAGAAAGCTCTTTGTGCTGTGATGAGATAAAAACCTTCTACATCCTGAAAGAGCTTTCATTAAACAGAAGAATATAGAAACGTAAACATAAATAGAACATAATCATATGGAATAAAATAAATCTTATTTATAACTCTTATTTATTAAGTTTAGTGTTTGTAGGAGAGCCTGGTGGACCCTGGGCAGCTTTAGCATAGCTTAGCACAAAGTCCCATAGAGCTATGATGTCATACTTGAGTCCGCAGTCGATGAGGCGAAGGATGTCCCGTCCTCGCAGAGGGAGGACGGACTGTCTGTCCCACCAGGACGCCTGAAGAGACTCCTTATCTGCAGCCGACAGGCTCTTCAGACTCCCCCCTGAAGGAGATACAGCGTTTTAGCTCGTTGACGTGTTACACCAGCGAGGCCGTGACCTCTGACCTGTGACGTTGGCGAGGAAGATGAAGCGGATCCACTGCGGGCCCTGCTCCTGGATCAGCACCAAGGAGACTGGCTCGCAGTCAAACCCCGCCTCCTCCTTCACCTGCGGGGAAGCAAGAGCGGTAACCCGGGGTAACGAGCACACGTGTGTGTGTGTGTGTGTGTGTGTGTGCGCGCGTGTCTCACCTCCCTCCTCAGCGCCTCCGCCAGGCTCTCACCTACCTCCACCCTCCCCGCGGGCAGGTACCACTGTTTGTAACAGTCCTGCTTCGCCTCCTGCACCATCAACACCTCCTCCTGAAACACGGGACACACACACACTTATGGAAACCCCATCAGCTGATGGATGACTGGCGGACTGACGGGGGCGCGTGACCTTCTCGTTGAAGATGACGGCGCACACGATGTAGGCGACGGTCTTCCTCAGGGACGCCGGCTTGCTCTGCTCCAGGCCCAGGTCGCACCCTGTGACCTCTGACCCAAGGCCGCTAAGCAGCCTCTCCACCTGCTCCTCCACCTGCTCCTCCGTCACCTCCATGTCTGCAAGCGCACAAACACACGTTGCTGTAGGAGTTTTATTAAGCTAACGTAAAGATCAAACGGATTCTATAAATGCAATCACATTGATGCATATAAATATGTGTGATTAGAACATAATAATAAACACAGTTGAATTACATGAATAACTGTTTATTTACTTAACACAGCGCTTTAAAATCTATTTTTAAATAACTGATGATTGTTGTTGATACGGAGCTCGACATGCAGGTACATTATTGGCTAATAGGCTAATTAGCTTCGGTAAGAGGAGCTAACATTAGCTTTATGTCGTCCTCTCCACTTTTATCAAACATCTTAATCGGAAACGGTGTTCATGGAAACACTCGCCACAAAGTTGAAGAACAAAAGCTGGAACCTTCTGTGAGAACCTTCTGTGAGAACCTTCTGTGAGAACCTTCTGTGCGAACCGGCCGCGTTCAGCCTCCTGCCAGCGGCTCCGAGCCGCCGCTGCTGCTCTGTTTTGACATCTGACCCCTCGAAGTTAAACAGGAAGTGTATATTCTTTTCCGGTTGTTAGTTTTCAGAAAAAATTGATTTGATGAAAACCATAATACCAAACTTTTGATTATGATTGTTAATTAATCGGTTAAAGCTTTATTTATTTATTTAATAGCATTTTGTGATCCACGTTAGCTAATTAAAGTGTTTTTTGCTAAACGGAGCGTTTAAACGCAAGTTTGCATTATTTTAAGAGATGTGAAATCAATATTCTTCCTTGAATTGGTTATGAGTTAAAAAATATAAATAATATAAAAAGCCGTTGAAATGTTTCGTGGTAATAAATTAGTATCTTATTGTGAAATCCCTCACCGGAAGTTGGTCACTGTGGTGTTGTAACTCGTAGTAAGGTCACACAGCTGCTAACGGCTAACCGCTATCTGCTAACAGCCAGCAATGAAGTGCAGGTTATAACCAGTTTACCTTCTGAATGAGGTAAGTGACTGTTTACTTCCGTTACTTTCAATTCAATTCAATTCATTTTATTTTGTGTAGCCCAAAATCGCAAATTACAAACTTGCCTCAGAGGGCTTTACAGTCTGTACACTGGCAAGACCCTCACATCGGCACAGGAACAAGTCCCCCAAAAAAAAACCCTTCCAGGGAAAAGGGAAGAAACCTTAGGGAGAACGTCAGAGGAGGATCCCTCTCCCGGGATGGACAGACTGCAATGGATGTCATGTGTACAGAATGACTCATACAGATGTAGAATACATTCAATTTCTATAACAGAAATGAATTCAAATCCAGGCAAACCTAAGCCAGCCCTAAATATAAGCGCTATCACAGAGGAGAGTTTTAAGCTTTAGCCGGCCAGGTGTACGACTACGTTATCTAGTGACGTCACGTCTGTGTTCATGGCTTAGCGGGCTATATACTAATATTTCACCTGTATTTTGTCCCACAACTACCCAAATATCATCTTGTACTACTAGTTCTGCAGTAGTTTTCCACCTGCTTGTTGCCTCAGACCTTCACATCCTGATCCTACATGGATGGATGATGGACGGATGTATTGATTGATAAACGTCAGTTGTCACATTATCTCACTTGTGTTTTTTATCCAACATTCTTACAGCAGCTCCTCCCTCCAGCTGGAAACCTCAGAGGCGTCCTCAGCCAATCAGAGCTCACCATTCAGCCCTCACCTGTCAGAAGATAGCGAGGCCCAAAACCTCCACATAGAGGAGACAAAGTGGAACGCCGTGGTGCGTTCAGGGTCCTCAGTGACCCGCTGAACGTTCCCGTTCACTTGCCCTCCAGCTCCCTGTAGGCCTGGTCTGATCGGGTCGCCTCGGCCCGATGGCGCGCCACAGCAAGCTGCAGAAGCAGGTCCTGGTCCTGTACCGGCACTTCCTGCGGGCCGGGAGAGACAAACCGGGCTTCGTGCCGCGGATCCGCGACGAGTTCCGTCAGAACGCCGGTATCAAGAAGACGGACGTGATGCACATCGAGTATCTGTTCCGCCGAGGACAGAGACAGCTGGAGCAGCTGAGGGACGTCAACACCAAGCAGCTGGGCTCCTTCTCCAAACCTGCAGACAAGAGCTGACCTCTGACCTGTGGCCCGTACCTCGCTCTGCACCCATGTGATCCTCCCCTCACGGCGAGATGCTGCGTTCAAGTCCGCCGTTGAAATGTGAGGAAACTTGTGATGGGATCCATCGGGACGTTCGTGATGTTTTGGATGTTGAGTAAGGAAAGTAAAATATCTTCCGACGGTTTGGACTCATGAAGATGAATAATCTTTGACCCTGAGTGAATAAAGTCAGTGAAAAGTTTCATGCCTCAGTAATTATCATCATCATGTTACACATATTGTACTATTCTATTACCCACCGTAGTTCATGTTGTATGCGTGTGTGTAACAAGGTACATTGACTACACTTAAATACTATTTCCTGGTCATTTTACTTCAGTGAAGTATTTCAGGTTGAGGTACTTTAAACGTTGAAATCTTGAGGTAAATATTGTAGATTTTACTTTTACTAATTTACGTTTATCAAATAACTGAAGGATTTTACCATGAAAATATGATGAACTTATTAAATATATGAATCAATCCAACAGTTTGTAAAGGAGCTGAAAGGATCGTGTGTGAAGAATTATTCAAATAAAGTTAAACATAAACAAATGTTAGGAGAAATTAATACTAATAAAAGAGTAATTATGCGATGATTGGAATTAATAAAAATGATCGCTATTCATTTAACTTAGTTAATTTTTCAATTAAAGCGCTAATGTATTTGTCAATTATTGAGTACATTTTTCATTGAATTGTGTATGTATGTATATTACTATAGAGTAATATATCACTATATTTTTGTGTGTGTGTGTGTGTGAATATATATACATCCATATAGTTCCTTGAGAAATCCGTCGCAAATCAACGATGTGACTTTCTTCAGAGCAATGCTTTGTTCGAGGACTTTCAGTCAGGACTTCGAGTGCATCATAGCACAGAAACAGCGCTGGTGAAAATTACGAATTATCTACTTGCATCGGACCAAGGACTTGTCTCTTTTCTTGTCTTGCTGGACCTCAGTGCCGCCTTTGACACCATCGATCATCGTATCTTGCTGCAGAGACTGTCACGGTTGAGCCCTGTTTCCTGTTTTATTGTGGAGTTTCGTGTTTCTGGTTTCCCTGGGTAACTTCACTTCCTGCGTTGTCCTGTCTTCCCCTGTGATTGTGTGATTGTTTCCACCTGTGTCCAATCACTTGCACCTCCCTCGTGTATTTAAGCCCTGTGTGTCTGTTGCCCCTTGTCGCGTCATTGTCTCCTGTTAGGTGTCTCATGTCAGGTGTCTTCCCTGGAGTCTCTGTTCCTGGCCGGAGCCGTGTTTTGCCCCCCGTGGCGTTTTTGTTGTGACTTTTGAAAATTAAAGTCTTTTGTTTTTGAACCCTGCGAGTGCGTCTCCCTCCTTCACCCCGACACGATCCCTGACAGAGACTAGAACATTTGATTGGATATGTCCTTCAACTCTCATATAAAGCAGACTTCAAAGACTGCCTTTTCTCATCTACGTAATATATCAAAAATCAGGAATTTCCTGTCTCATGGTGATGCAGAGAAATTGGTTCATGCATTTGTTTCCTCCAGACTGGACTACTGTAATTCTTTGTTTGCAGGGTGTTCTTGTAAATCTCTTAAGCCTCTTCAGTTGATTCAGAATGCTGCAGCACGTGTATTAACAAGAACTAATAAAAGAGACCATATCACGCCTGTATTGTCTGCTTTGCACTGGCTCCCTGTTAAATCAAGAATAGAATTTAAGGTTCTTCTCCTCACCTACAAGGCGCTTGCTGGTGAGGCACCTTCTTATCTTAAAGAGCTTGTAACACCGTACTGCCCTGCAAGGCAGCTGCGTTCTATAGATGCTGGGTTACTTGTTGTTCCTAGAGTTATTAAAAGTAGGATGGGAGGCAGAGCCTTCAGTTATCAAGCTCCTCTTTTGTGGAACCAGCTTCCACTTTCAGTCCGGGGGGCAGATTCAGTCAGCTCCTTTAAGATAAAGCTTAAAACTTTCCTCTTTGATAGCGCTTATATTTAGGGCTGGCTTAGGTTTGCCTGGATTTGAATCATTTCTGTTGTAGGAGTTGAATGTGTTTAACATCTGTATGAGTCATTCTGTACACATGACATCCATTGCAGTCTGTCCATCCTGATAGAGGGATCCTCCTACGTTCTCCCTGAGGTTTCTTCCCTTTTTCCCCTGGAGGGTTTTTTTGGGGGAGTTGTTCCTGTGGCCATGTGAGGGTCTTGCCTGTGTACAGACTGTAAAGCCCTCTGAGGCAAGTTTGAATGAATTGAACTGAATATATATACATATATAATGGCCTTCATACTTTGACCACTTAGTGGCAACATCGAGTCGCAATTGGACAGCAACGAAGAAGAAGTGATGTAAACAGGAAGTGAGACGTTTTTCTGTCCGCAATCGAAGGAAACATCTGTATTTCTTATATTCTTATATTTCGGTGAAAATAGCGAATTTAGCTTCCGTTATCGGCCACAGGGGAACATCTAACGGGTTTATTTCTTCCTAATCTGTCGGTTTCTTCCGTCATGTCGGGCTCGGAAATGACGAACGCTCAGCTATTTCAGCAGGTGAGAAATCTGTTTTTGTGACATTAATATTTATTCAGTCCACTGAGCTGCGAAGTCGTGATGGACGGAGACGCATGTTGGTGACGTCATTCTGCAGCGGCTACTAAGACGCGTCTGAAGGCTCTTGGGCGGTTCTGCAACTGTCGATGGACTCGTTTCAATTCATGGTTCTATTACTCACCAGCTGCGTTTCTACGTCATGATCGTCACTATTTAAATATTGACAGCGTAAGGAATTGTGGGACGTACATATCTCCTTTCCTTTGGTAAAGGATGGTCCACTGGTTGGTATGCTCAAGGAGCTAAGTAAGGAAGCATTGATGCTTCTCTCCTTAGCATTAGAGAACAGACCAGCTCTTATCATGGCGCCACTTCCACTACTTCGCTCCACTCAGTGAGGAACCTTCATCAGAAGAAATGACTGGTCCAATCCAACCGAAGCGTCACACTGATCCTCTGAATTTCCTCCCTCCATCCTGCAGGTGGCGCTGCTGCGCTGGTTGTCCTCCCAGACTGACGAGGACCGGATGATCCTGGCGACGGTGACCGGAGTCCAAGTTGGCCGGGAGCTGCTAAACCGCTTCACCGGACAGGACAAAGTGGACGCTTACAAGGTACCTGCTCAGCGTAGTCCTGATGCAAACCAGTCTGCGTGGTCCTGATCCCCTATGCAAACCAGTCTGCGTGGTCCTGATCCCCTATGCAAACCAGTCTGCGTGGTCCTGATCCCCTATGCGAACCAGTCTGCGTGGTCCTGATCCCCTATGTGAACCAGTCTGCGTGGTCCTGATCCCCTATGCAAACCAGTCTGCGTGGTCCTGATCCCCTATGCAAACCAGTCTGCGTGGTCCTGATCCCCTTTGCGAACCAGTCTGCGTGGTCCTGATCCCCTATGCAAACCAGTCTACAGGGTCCTGATCCCCTATGCAAACCAGTCTGCGTGGTCCTGATCCCCTATGCAAACCAGTCTGCGTGGTCCTGATCCCCTTTGCGAACCAGTCTGCGTGGTCCTGATCCCCTATGCAATCCAGTCTGCGTGGTCCTGATCCCCTATGCAAACCAGTCTGTGTGGTCCTGATCCCCTATGCAAACCAGTCTGCGTGGTCCTGATCCCCTTTGTGAACCAGTCTGCGTGGTCCTGATCCCCTATGCAAACCAGTCTGTGTGGTCCTGATCCCCTATGCAAACCAGTCTGCGTGGTCCTGATCCCCTATGCAAACCAGTCTGCGTGGTCCTGATCCCCTTTGCGAACCAGTCTGCGTGGTCTTGATCCCCTTTGCGAACCAGTCTGCGTGGTCCTGATCCCCTATGTGAACCAGTCTGCGTGGTCCTGATCCCCTTTGTGAACCAGTCTGCGTGGTCCTGATCCCCTATGCGAACCAGTCTGCGTGGTCGTGATCCCCTATGTGAACCAGTCTGCGTGGTCCTGATCCCCTTTGTGAACCAGTCTGCGTGGTCCTGATCCCCTATGCGAACCAGTCTGCGTGGTCGTGATCCCCTATGTGAACCAGTCTGCGTGGTCCTGATCCCCTATGCGAACCAGTCTCAGTGTAGTCCTGATCCTCTTTGAACATGACGTAAACATCTCACTTCCTGTCTCCTCAGAACAAGTGCATCCTGAACATCTCAGAGTTCCTCCGTCAGAACCCCAGAGCCTCGCCGGCCGACATCAACGCCGAGGTGGAGAAAAGAGTTCTGGTCTTCGCCTCTCGAGTCAAAGCTCTGGAGTCGGCTCCGATATTCTGAATGAAGCACAAACGGCGGCTTCATCGTGCTGATTAAAACACTTGTAAAAGTACATTTGTGTCATTATTTGGTTCATATTCTTAACTGCTTCCATTGGAAAAAAGCAAGATGCTGTCTTTGTTATGAGGTTGGATCTCTGTGATCCAGTGAGATTTTTTAAATATTTATGCATTCCATACTTTATAGCAAGCATTTGACCAAATAGCCGACTCATCTTATATTAAAAGAAACGTTGTTGCTGTTTTTTCCTATTATAGGAAAGGAATGTATTCGACAAACCTTTGCAAACACAATATATGTTGTATGTCTGTATTATTCAGTTCTGTAATAAATCTTAATTTGACACCTTTTAAAAAAAGGTATCGATATAAACTGAAATATACATTTAAAATCGAATAAAAAAGAGCCTACATTTTACGGAAGTGCAATGTCAGTTTTGCGTGTTTATCTTCATAAACTCGTTCGTCCACACGGGGTCGCTGATGCGCTCACTGCGCGCTGCTGAAATACCCGGATGTTGTGGTAGCAAGCTCTTTTAGCACCTCGGCTAGCCGCTGCGACGCTGCTGTCTTTCACAGCTCCGGTCCGTCGCATCGGGGACATTCGACCCTTTCGACTCCCCCCGGCCGATATAATCTGTTTTTTAGTGTTAGTAACTCGACGTCGGTCATTTATCATGGTAGAAATCGATCGAACGGCTCGTTGAGTTTAAGGTTTTATCGTTGATATTTCGACTGGTTTGGCGGGTGAACAATACGACGAGCTAACGGCTAACAAAAAGCTAGCTTCCAGGCGCAGGCGCAGTTTGTTTTTTCACGGGAGCTAACACAGCTAGCTCAGCTAGCCACCGCCGCGGCTGTCATGGAGGACAAATCCTTTACTAAAGAGTTGGACCAATGGATCGAACAGTTAAACGAGTGTAAGCAGCTATCGGAGAACCAGGTCCGGACACTCTGCGAGAAGGTAAGTTAGTTACGACCCCCCGTGTTTTAATGTTTTATACCGGCCCAGTCGGCCCTCGTTTTCAAGTGTGGCCTAGATTGGAAGCGGCTCAGTCTAATTCATGGAATTAACTTGACTGCAATGCTTATATACTCCTGTTTTCTCCCCACTCATTTTGATATAGGTGATTATTCGCAGTATCGACAGTATCCCGATTGTTTTATTGATGATTATTGCCGATGTGTGCAATAAGCTGCTGTTACACGGCAGCCCGTCGTCTGATTCTAGACAGGCCCGAAAATTGGACTTCATTTCCAGCGAATAGACGCAGCCCCTATTGCGTGAACGCCCTTAAATTGGAGCCCAACGCCAACGTTTGGACGGATAACTCAAAATGAGCTTTCATATGACATTCCCTCCGTATTCATCGGTGTATATGATGAAGTTATGGATCGCTCCGCGCCCTGTCTTTATCGATCAAGTGTTGCATTACGTAAACCTGCCCAGTCTGACGTCACGTCGGGTCGAAAGCAGTTTTTAATGGATTTTCCGTCGATTAAACCTCCAGTAAAACGCGGGACAAAAGGTGTGAATTCGTCAGATGATCGTCGCGGCTGTCCTGGTGTTACGTTTGTTGAGATTAAGCGGTGGAATAATAAATACATGCAGATTTAGTTGGTGTGTTTGATTGATCGATCAGATCGGTCGGTATACATTGTGGCAAAGCCACGTAACCTTTCAAGCCGTAAAGGATGTAACGTTAGATACTCAATGTAACGGGACTACGAATAATGATTGCTTTCAATTAATGAAATCTTAATAATGGGGTTAGCCGCCCAAAGCCTTTTTAAAGTGCTTTATTCCAAAGTTGTAACCATTAGTCGATCAGTTGATCGACAGATATAATTGAATATGCTCATTCATGTTCAAGGTTTGATGATCTCGGATTATAAACTAAACCATTTCGGCGGAGCTGACTATTTTCTTACATTATTTATAGAAAAGTGATTTAGGATTATAGAGAAAAGGTACCCAAATTGGACAAATTGTATTCATTTCGTGTTCACGGATCTGATCCGTCTCACATTCATGTGATCACCTTTGTTTATTGTAATTAAGAAAAGGGAATATTTTAGTACATGCACATGTTATTGATTGTTCAGATGCTGATCTCTGCTGTTTATATCATTGTACGTCTGACTTCATTCTTAATTCAAGGCTATTGGAAGGTCATCGCTACTTTTTAAGTTAGAAAATTGATGAAAAAACAAACGTTTCCTCGTGGTCAGTGATGCCGACGGTGGAGATGCTCCACCCGAGTCTCCGTCTTAAAGGGCCCCGACCGAAGCAATAACGTTTGTTTGTTTCATTTCCAGGCCAAGGAGATTCTGACCAAGGAGTCCAACGTTCAGGAGGTGAGATTTCCCATGATGCACCAGAACAACCTTTACTGGTTGGTGTCCAGCATGAGCTGCACCGTCAGCTCGAAGGTTGATATGTAAACTCCCCTGAGAGGAAACGGCTCCATCGATGAACAGCAGATGAAACCCAGTGTTTCCTCTGGGGGGGAGGGACGGGGGAGCCACATATACAACCTGATCGGTTAATAATGTTGGTTTGTTTACTCGTGAAGGTGGTATCAAATCGAGCTAAATGATGCGTTCAGGCTCTGATCAGTGAAAACTCTTATCAAAATGTATACATTAATAAATACGACTTAGGATGTGTGCACGTTGTTAGGCAGCGTAAACATGATTAAATAACAATATGCGATGCAGAAGATGAGCGTTGTTCCTGAGTCAGCTGAAAGAAACCATGTTTGAAGAGAACGTCTCCACCATAATGTGTTGTTACAAGGACGATACTACACATTGTCTACCAGTTGTGTCTCTGTGGTTTTATCTTCCTGTTTGTTCGTCCCCAACAAGTGGAAACTCCCTTGGGGAAACCGTTCAGTGGTTTAAGGAGCATCCGATTAGTATGAAGCTCCATTTGTTTGTTAACCAAGAGGAGCATCGCGCTGCCTTCGGGTTTCGATTTAGTCTATTCATCGCGTTCCAGCACGATGAGCTGACCCGATCTTCCCGTTCTTCACAGGTTCGATGCCCGGTGACGGTGTGCGGCGACGTCCACGGTCAGTTCCACGACCTCATGGAGCTCTTCAAGATCGGAGGGAAGTCTCCCGACACCAACTACCTGTTCATGGGCGACTACGTGGACCGAGGGTACTACTCGGTGGAGACGGTCACGCTGCTGGTCACGCTAAAGGTGTGTGCGTGTGAAATGAGCAGACAAACGGCGCAAACATTAACGGCCTCTTAAGTTGATTGACAGCTGATGACAAAGTCGTCCTGCTAATTTCTCGATTACGAATGAATGGCGTGTGCGTGTGCACATGCATGTACGTGACCTCTCCCGTGTGGCGTTCAGGTCCGTTTCCAGGAGCGGATCACCATCCTGAGGGGGAACCACGAGTCGCGGCAGATCACGCAGGTCTACGGCTTCTACGACGAGTGCCTGAGGAAGTACGGCAATGCCAACGTGTGGAAGTACTTCACCGACCTGTTTGACTACCTGCCCCTCACCGCGCTAGTGGACGGACAGGTAACCATGGCGATGATGTGTGTGATGTCACGGCGCGACCTCATGGAGCTTCACTGAGCCTTTCCTCCGTCTTTATTTCAGATCTTCTGTCTCCATGGAGGTCTGTCACCCTCCATAGACACTCTGGATCACATACGAGCTCTGGACCGCCTGCAGGAAGTGCCACATGAGGTACACACACACACACACACACACACACACACACACACACACACACAAGATGTTTTCCATCTGTTGATTAGAGTTCTTAATGGACTGTAGGAAATGAGGTGGAGTAAATATTTACTCGCTCTGCTTGTGTCGCTCAGCAGTGTGTTTCTGCTGGAGCTCTGTAGTGCAGAAGGCCAGTGGTACTGATCCGGGGTCTGTTTCAGGGTCCCATGTGCGACCTGCTGTGGTCCGACCCCGATGACCGCGGTGGGTGGGGCATCTCCCCCCGAGGTGCAGGCTACACCTTCGGACAGGACATCTCTGAAACCTTCAACCACGCCAACGGCCTCACTCTGGTGTCCCGCGCCCATCAGCTGGTCATGGAGGTGAGGGCCACACACACACACACACACACACACACACACACACACACACACACACACACACACACACACTGAAGTATCCTGAAACGCCCCAATGAGTGTCGTCTCTATGGCAACAGTATACAATGGCCCTGTAAGGGTCGGCAGCAAACCAAGGATTCAAACACTTATTAAATAAAATGTGTCAGAATAAACGAGATGCATCTTCCTCATAAGCTCCTTTCATCCTCTTGTCACAAGTGAACCATGTTGGATTTAAGTGTGTGATTCTGAGTCCCGTGTTCTTGTTCCTTCAGGGCTACAACTGGGGCCACGATAAGAACGTGGTGACCATCTTCAGTGCTCCCAACTACTGCTACCGCTGTGGAAACCAGGCAGCCATCATGGAACTGGACGACACTCTGAAATACTCTTTGTAAGTCCATCGCCTCTTCTACCCTGTGTGAATATTCACTCACTTCAGGATGAATCATTGGAAGGATAGAAGATGTTTATTGCTCAGTAGGTTTTCACATATGAGGAAGTTACTTGCAAAAAAACACCCCCTTTTAAGTTAAGAATATGAAATATAAAATGGAAACAGGGCTTTTATTGTGAAAGGCAGGAACAGAAGCTGGTGACGCTAGTAATAGTTTGTCTCCTCACAAGCTGATTGGTTGGTTATGAAAGTTATGAAAGGTTTGAAGTTACAAGTTTAACTTGCGCGGAAGGGCAAATCCTTTTGTGTGAACTGTCAGTAAAACATCTTTTCGTATATTAATATATTTCTATATAAATGCAACGTCATTTCATACAAACGTTCCTCAACTGTGACTTCTGGTCTATGAGAGTGATCCATGTTTAACTGACTGATGTCGTCTCCTCCTCAGCCTTCAATTTGACCCCGCCCCCCGCCGTGGCGAGCCCCACGTGACCAGACGCACTCCCGACTACTTCCTGTGAATGTCCGAAGCCGTCCCTGTCAATCATCCATGAAGCTCCGCCCCTACCCCCTCCTCTCATTTTGGATGGAAGATATTAATAATATTACTGTACCAGGGAGAATAGAAACAAACGATTGGCTGATCCAAGATTTTAATGAGAAGAGAGAAACCTAATGAGCCCCCTCCTCCTCTAGACATGTTTTCAGTACGCTGTCATTAACGCTCTGCTTCTGGGGAAAAACAACTATGATCTGTTTTCTTTTTTTGTTTTTGTTAATTACATGTTTGAAAACGAGATAATAAAACTACCAACGTGGACCAAATGTGCCATATTCTGATCCTTTACAACGTGTACCGCGCTACCTTTATGTTTAGACTGTAACTCGGACAACGACGATGTCACCGACGCAACACTCTTCTTCTTCTTCTACTTCATAGTATATGTGCTTTTTTTTGTTGCAAGAATTTATTTTCAACAAAAAGCCCGTAAAAACAAAAGCTTGCTTCAAATAGTCGAGCTGTGAGCGTGAGCGGCTCGGGCTGCAGCCGCCCGTCATCTCAGCAAGTATATTACTGTCATTTCAATAAAGACAAGACGTGTGAAATAAAAATGTCCCATTGACAAACTACCGCCTGCGTCTGTCTTCTTCTGCCCCAGTGCTGCTTCATCACAGGACACTTTGTTCTTTCTCATTTCAAAACCTTGTTGGAGGTTCACCGTGCATTTTATGCACTGACGGAGAATAAAAAGGGTTACAATCTGAACAGCAGAGTTATTTATGTTTAAAGTAGAATCGTAATATTTTTTTCCACCACTAACCCAAAAAAAACATTGTTCATAAATACTGATACTAGCTAATATTTAATTTGTACTTACACAATATATACTGAATGTAGTTTTAAAAAAAATGAACCAATTAAAATATGGATGTAATAACACGGAAACGTGCAGGAAAGGCTCTGTCGAGCCATCGATTCAGCGCAACTCTCGCGAGACTTCCCGGAAGCGCCCCATAGAACAGCTCCGTGTTAGCTTTAGCTTCATGAGGTAGAACTTTTACTTGTTGGATGTGTTTAGCAAAAACGGACCTCCGTCAGCTGATTCCAAGGTAGGTGTTTTGTGTTGTCGGACCGTACGGAAGGTTGTTACCAAGGTTACATGTTGGAAACCGGCGCCACCAGGTTTTTCTAGCCAGTTTGTTTGTTAGCTTCCTCCATCGTTACGATCAACATTCGACTGCTAGCGTGATAAGCTAAAAACATTAGCGGTCTTTCCTTGGTGGATGTCAAGACATGTTTGACTTTAAGTGGCCGGGGTTTATTCATATTGGTTAACGGTCATTTTTCACGTCTATAGTTAAAAATGTTGGATTGTAAACCATTCAGTGTTCAGAGCATTAGGAGAGGAGCTAATGGCGTTAGCAGCAAAGCTAAAAGCTAACGAATGGAGGTTAACGTACATCATGATGCGTTCAGGCTCTACTCAGTGAAAATTAATACGTTATGTTCACGTGTCATCTGTAAAATGTAGCTTTAGTTATAAACATACAGATGTTTTTACATGAATATAAAATAGATAAAAGTGATGAATTATGATCGCTTAACTTCCTAACACTGAATTCTAAGCATTCAAAACAATGAGGACAATAAAAACAATATTTTGATTCCTGAGCATTTAAATTGATTGTTTTTAGAAAAAAGAACACTATACTATGCTAAACCAGGGGTTCTCAACCTATTGCAAGCTGGGCCCCCCCAAAGCTGGTTCATGGTAATCGGGGCCCCCCTTCCCGCCGCCATCCCAACCCCCACTACACCTTGCATAGATAGATAGATAAATAATAGCCCCCAGGGCTATTATTTTTAGGCCCACACATTAATTACTATTATTTATTATTATTATTATTTTTATGTTTATCCTCAGTAGCGGTAGGGAAGCCTATTATCATTACTAGGCTATAATAAGCCTAGCGACAGCGACGGCGCATATGCAACGTTTCCCGGGAGAAATAACAAACCGGGTGTCCGGGTGATAGGATATATAACGGAAACTCGGTAGTGTTGGCAGGTAAAACTCCAAAAAACCTCCTGAGTTGTGTCTCTCTCACACACACACACACACAGCGCAGCAGGCAGAGGGGGGAGGGAGCGATACGATCAGGAGACTTGTTTAAATGATGATTAATATGCTGTATACATGTCACTAGATTTGTCTCTTGTCGCTTTTGACACAAAAGTAGCCAGGAGGAGGATTTCTTTGTCATAAGAGTCCAACCACAACCGCATTTCAACATTTGGGAATTTCCATGATTTTTTTTTTCTCCCATCCTGTAGCCAAAAGTAAAACTATAACATTTAGTATTTCTGATGTTTTTTTTTACTGACGGAACAGTTCTATTATTTTTAGGGCGATGTCATAAACAAATATGGTGTGTCCCTGGAGACAAGCTGCTATAATCAAGAGATCTATATCTTGGTATCAACAGAAATAAAACGTGATCAGAGATCTAAACATGTTTGACCTCTAAATGTTCTGCAACTTTGAGAGTAACCAGGGTTCTACTGGACTTGCCACAGGCTCCCATCATGCTTTGCTCTGTGTTGCTGAAACGGAGGAAGACGCTGAGGAGGAAGAGGCGGGCGGCCCTGTGACCCGGATGGGGGATGTGGTTCTGCACTACCGGCCTGGCTCGGTTGCCGGGCTCAGCGGTCTGCTGGAGCGGGCCGAGAGGCTCCTGGAGTCCTTCCCCTGCAGGACTCCTCCTGTCTTCACGCCATGGTCCCCCGCCACCGCCGACCACCAACGGCCCATCAGACCAGCCAAACCGCCACCCGTCATCATCGGCCCACCGCACCGCCTCTCCCCTGTACGCAGCCCGCACGCCAACGTGCCACGGGAACCAAAGGTCCACAGCCTTGTGGCTCAGGGACGCCACGACGCCCCCCCAGCCCTGCAGGCGCCACTCAAACGCTCGTGGAGCGTCTTCACGCAGAGCAGAGTTCCGCACAACGAGTCGCTGTCCAAAGAGTTCCGTGGCGTGGTCGCCGCCTACAAGCTCCACCTCCACCAGAGGGCCAAGTGGGTGATCGGACAGCACAACTGCAGGGGGGGCGGAGACATCGAGCAGGTGGGTGGGTCGGCCGTGCATCAGCTCTCTTAGTGGTGATGGGACCTCAACTATGAGGTTGCAACCAGGATACAAAGCTTCACGTCTTAAAGCTGCATTTTCTGTAGTGACCAGCAGGGGGCGACTCCTCTGCTCCCATAGACGTCTATGAGGAAATGACTCTACTTCTCTGTAGTGACCAGCAGGGGGCGGCGACTCTGCTCCCATAGACGTCTATGAGGAAATGACTCTACTTCTCTGTAGTGACCAGCAGGGGGCGACTCCTCTGCTCCCATAGACATCTATGAGGAAATGACTCTACTTCTCTGTAGTGACCAGCAGGGGGCGACTCCTCTGCTCCCATAGACATCTATGAGGAAATGACTCTACTTCTCTGTAGTGACCAGCAGGGGGCGACTCCTCTGCTCCCATAGACGTCTATGAGGAAATGACTCTACCTCTCTGTAGTGACCAGCAGGGGGCGACTCCTCTGCTCCCATAGACGTCTATGAGGAAATGACTCTACTTCTCTCTGGATTTATTCCCTCAGTAAACATTGTAAACATGAGTTTATGGTCTCAGTCTCTAGTTTCAAGTCTTCTTTACGCAGCGTGATGCTCATTTAGTGAATGATGGTCCATGTGGAGTCAAACAGACCATAAAGCAGGGGATGCTTTAGGGCGGGGCTACATGCTGATTGACAGGTCTCTGATAGACCTATACGGCGTCTCCTCCCTGCAGGTGTGGCGGGCTCTGAACCAACACGTCCGGAGCTCCAGGCTGTCGACGTGCAACGCCAACATCCGGCGGGAGCGGGCGGAGATCTGGGTGTTCTGCGACGTGGTCCGATCGGAGAGGGTGGGCCGCTTCCTGAAGGAGGAGCTGCAGCTGTCAGGGAGAATCGAACTGTGGGTTCACCGTCGGGGGAACGTCTTCAGCGTGTAGACGAGCTGCAGCTGGTCCATACGATGTTTAATGTGCAAACACTGACCTGGATATGAATGCACATGAGAACTCACCACGCAGCGGAACATTTTAGCATATTTACATTCTTTCTCCCAGAGTGCAGAACGCCATTCTTATTTTGTGGAAATAATTCAGGAATAAATAAGATCATTGGCGAGATTTTTTTTTTGTATATTTATGAATTTAAGAGCTGATTTTATCAGATTGATTGTATTTTTTTCTTTATGTTCTTGCCGCTGTAAATAAATGTCACAGCTCATTAAAACGTTTTTAATGAGCTGTTTATGATGGAAGTGCAGCCCTGCATGTGATTTGGAGTGTGTTCTGAAAAAGCGGCAGCAGCAGTCACATGGTCGGAGAGTCTCTCACACACACACACACACACACACACACACACACACACAGTCTTTGAGAAGGCTGCTTTTAAAAGGGCTGAATAAAGGAGGACAGGGTGAACATAGTACACCCCCACAAACTCTTGTTGCTATGGTGGCCTGTCTTGACAACAGGGCGCACTGCATTAAAATCTAGGTCACCGGATGTGACGTCAGTGACACTTCTTTCTCCTGCGACATTCTCTTAAAATCATGTTTGTGGTGTCTTAATGCGTCAAAATGTTAAAACAATGTCTTTGATAAACGGCGTCGCTCCGCCATTAATGCGGTTAAACGCGATAA
The DNA here is from genome assembly GCA_021346845.1 of Apeltes quadracus. Lineage (NCBI taxonomy): Eukaryota > Metazoa > Chordata > Actinopteri > Perciformes > Gasterosteidae > Apeltes > Apeltes quadracus. Next base: position 19,685,796 of record CM037929.1, on the reverse strand, counting down.
TGTTGCAACACGTGTTCGACGGAATTTTATTTTGAAAGCCACCGTGAACATGTCAATGTTTTTTGCTACACTGTTATGTAAAGCATTTTACATAGTTAAATACGTCATAAAATAGATTTCGGAAAATATTTACAATTTGAAAGTAAATTCGAACACATCGGATTTGTAGCCTTAATCTGAAGTTTATTTTGCGTTTTACTATAAACCCGTTTAATTTTTAAAATCCGTACCGGAAGTGGCTAAAATGTTGAAGCTGACTTGACGCTCGTATACCTGCTAACATTCAGACGGCCGAAGCACGAGTGTTCTTCTTTTGTGAATAATCGATAAATCGTCGGAATATTCCGGTTCCCGGGCCCTTCGGCCGCGGAGGGTTCTCACTGCTCCTCGATGACGGCCGCTGTTTGCACTGCCGGACCTTTTAATCGGTGAAACACGTAACGAAAGGTGAGACGTTTGGAGCGACTTACACTGAGCTAGCATGCTAAGCTAACACTGGCGTGTGTGGTCGTTTCCGGTTTCCTGGAGAGAGGCAGCGTTTTTATGTTTGTTGCTTTTATTACACGTTTTAAATTAGTTTAAATAAATGCTTGTGTCGTATTATACTATGTGTAAATACTAACGTGCTTTCTAACGTATCCTTGAATTTACAACCTTTAGCCCTTTTAAAACCAGCGTGTTTGTGTGAATATCAGCTCACAGGTGTAAAATATGAAAAACCTGTAGTTAACTGTAGATAACCCGTGAAACGCGTTATTTCAAATGTTAGGCTTTATTTATGTGGTCTTCAATTCCGTAATCACATTTACTCTTATTAGTGATCGAAAGCTTTTCTCCCCGGAACTATTTTTAACAACAGCCTTTTTAAAAAAATCATGTAAAAATGTTAAATGTTACTATGTTACTAAAAAACTATTACGACCTTCATAGTGATCGTCCGTATCGATCCACTGATTATTTCTGCCCTCCTCTTCCTCCTCCTCCTCCTCCTCCTCCTCTTAGGTGGAGTCGTCGCCTCCCCAGATGTGGCCGCCGCCTCTGCTCCGGCTCCTGTTGATGCGCGGCGGGGGCTCTCTGATTGGTCGGCTGGGCCGGCGGGGATGACGTCTGACCTCAGCATAAAAGCGCACGCTGGTATTTTTCTACTCGGAGCTTCTATTTTTATTGAGTGACCTTTTTGTAAACGCTATGAGCTCGGAGGGCTTCCAGTACCGAGCGCTGTACGACTACAAGAAGGAGCGCGAGGAGGACATCGACCTGCGCGTGGGGGACATGCTGCTGGTCAGCAGGGGGGCGCTACTCGCCCTCGGCTGCGTCGGGGGGGCCGAGGAGCGGCCGTCGGAGATCGGATGGCTGCCGGGGGTCAACGAGACCACGCAGGTAACCCTGAGGCGCTTTAACCTTTGACCCTCAGGGCTGACAATATTATCAACATGCACCGACTCCATTTGTTACACAAATCGCACTGTTGGATATTTAGATTTCCATTTTTGTAAAATCGCTTAAAATTCAATGTGTGTTTTTGTTTTTTCCAGAAAAAATGACCCTAAACAAAAAACGTTCCAAAACTGCTGGATAATCAAGACTTTAAAGCTCACAGTTCATAAACAAAGAAGTTTGTTTTGTCCACTGACAGTCGGATAAAGGTTATTCAAAGGAGGCGTTGATGAGTAGAGATTCTACTGCAACCAAAGAGCCAGAAGGATGTTTATTATTCACATTTAATGTTCATTATTCTTTCACGACAGTTTGAAGCCCATTATGTTGACTATCAGGACGAGGGAAAACTGTTGTTGTTGTTGTTTCACAGCAACAGACCTAAAATAAAACCTCCGTCTTCAGTGCTGCTGCGGTTGTTGTTGTTGTTCTGTGTAACGTGGACTCGTTTCAACTCTCTGGGCAACAGGAGAAAGGCGACTTCCCGGGGACCTACGTGGAGTTCATTGGCCGAAAGAGGATGTCGCCGCCCACACCCAAGCCCCGCCCCCAAAGGCCAACGTCTGCGGCGTCCGTGAGGACGGACTCTGAGTCGGAGGGTGAGAACCGGAACGTCGATATAAATATGTAGAAGACATGAACATATTCAGCCTCAAGCGGTTTCATGTCACACGCTTTGCTTCTCTTTTCAAAATAAAAGTCCTGCTCTTCCTTAGAGAAAGTGAGTAGAGGGAACTCAAACTAACCAATGAAATGGGTCAAACAAAAATAGTTGAATTTTAAATAAATTGGAAACAATAGGAATCTAAATGTCCAACTGCTGTTCAAAATGTTGGAAATAGTCCGTGTTATTAATAATAAACTATTCAAAGGTTTATAGCCTCCTCTACTCTGAGAAGATCCGTTACGTTCACCTGGCAACAGTTCATTGCGTCAGTCAGAACAATCTAGTACAGGAAGTAACTGTTTGTTTTTAGGATTCACGATGCCGGACCTGCCCGAGCAGTTTGGGCCTCCGGACTCGGCTCCGCCTCTTCTCACCCGCCTGATGGAGGCCATCGAGGCCAAAGGTACCGCACACACCAGAACGACGTGCACGCAAAGCAGGTGTTTCTTCTCTGCACATGACCTCCTCTTCGTGGTGTCTCCGTTGAAGGTCTGGAGAACCTCGGTGTGTATCGCAGCCTGAGTGAAGGAGGACTGGACACCAGACAGCTGGCCGACGCAGGTGAGGAGGCTGCTTCTCCTCCTGCAGAATGCCACCACTTGTAGGAGAACAGTCTGGTACTTTTTACGTACTTGGTGTTCTCCTGGTACACTGAGGAGTACTGCAGAGTAGAGAACCAGACAGGAAGTAGTTGAGTGAGGAGACTTGTGATCGAGTCCAGGTTCTTGAAATAACTGGAGGTGCGTTTGTTTTCAGACCTGGAGCAGCTGGAGGTGTCGTCCCTATGTGACGGAATGATCCGGTTCCTGCAGGATCTTCCCGGTCCCGTCCTGCCCACCTCGCTGCAGACCGACATGATTCACGCGGTGCAAGGTGTCACTTTGACCCCCTCGCCTCTACCTCTCCCATTTCTTCCTTTCCTTGTCTCCTTCTCTATTCCCTAGTTATCTCCTCCTTCGTTTCCCCGCTAACAGTTTTTCTTCTCTGCCTCCAGAGGTCCGTGACCTGGAGGAATGCGCCCAGCTGCTGAGGGGCGTGGCCAGTTCGCCTAGTTGCCCCGCCCAGTACGGTCTGACCCTGCTCAGCGTGGTCCGGCACCTGGCCCGGCTCTGCCTGCACGGGTCCAGAACCCAGCTGAGCCCCCGAAGCCTGGCAGAGATCTTCAGCCCGGTTCTCTTCAGACCGGCTGCAGGGTCAGTAACGACATCGTGATCAAAGGTTCTGTAGAACCAGAACCTCCTCAAACCCAACGGGTCATTGCAGATGTAAACATGGATGAAAGGAGGCTGGTTCTTATCTACTGTGACCATATGAAAACCTTTTTTGAGCGTTTGCTCCTGCAGATAAAGTTCTAACGGGTTTTAAAATGAACCTCATTATTTATCATCTTTAATCACTTGTTCTTGACATTTTTAAGATCTGACGGTTCTTCTCTCTTCCTCTTCAGGTCCGAGCCCAGTCTGGACCCTCTGGTCCAGGTCCTAGGAGGTCCTGATCACGAGCGAGCTCAACATGGTCCAGGCAGCACCAGGTGCTTTTTTCATGAGCTTATTGATCTGAATTCTAAAGGTCCTGATTCTAAATGATGAGGTAAAAAAAAATCTTCATCACGTGGACGTTTCCCTCTGTAGGAGAAGTGGACGTAGTCATGGTGACGACAGTCGTTGGTTTGTGGTTCTAATTTTTAGTGAACAGGAAGTGACCATATGCGGACTGAGGATACAGCGTGTAGCCCCGCCCCTAAAGCGTCCCCTGCTTTATGGTCTGTTTGACTCCACATGGACCATCATTCACTAAATGAAGCATCATGCTGATTGAAACAGACTTGAAACTAGAGACTGAGACCATAAACGCATGTTTACAATGTTTAATTCAATTCAATTCATTTTATTTTGTATAGCCCAAAATCGCAAATTACAAATTTGCCTCGGAGGGCTTTACAGTCTGTACACATGCAACATCCTCCGTCCCAAGACCCTCACATCGGCACAGGAAAAACTCCCCAAAAAATGAAAAAAAACCCTTCCAGGGAAAAAAGGGAAGAAACCTTAGGAATAAATCCAGAGAGAAGTAGAGTCATTTCCTCATGAGACGTCTATGGGAGCAGAGGAGTCGCCCCCTGCTGGTCACTACAGAGAAGCAGTCATTTCCTCATAGACGTCTATGGGAGCAGAGGAGGCGCCCCCTGATGGTCACTACAGAGAAGTAGTCATTTCCTCATAGACGTCTATGGGAGCAGAGGAGTCGCCATCTGCTGGTCACTACAGAGAAGCAGTCATTTCCTCATAGACGTCTATGGGAGCAGAGGAGGCGCCCCCTGATGGTCACTACAGAGAAGTAGTCATTTCCTCATAGACGTCTATGGGAGCAGAGGAGTCGCCATCTGCTGGTCACTACAGAGTAGTCATTTCCTCATAGGCGTCTATGGGAGCAGAGGAGTCGCCCCCTGCTGGTCACTAGAGAAGTAGTCATTTCCTCATAGACGTCTATGGGAGCAGAGGAGTCGCCCCCTGCTGGTCACTACAGAGAATGCAGCTTTAAGACGTGAAGCTTTGACTTCAGATAAATGTAAGTACATTAACTTCATCCAAGTACAATTCTCAGGCACTCGAGTACTTTTGCTCCATTTCACAGATAAATATTTCACTTGTAATGAAATAATAGTTGCGTTACAAATGAAATATAATAGACTAATAAATGATGTATAATCAATTTACAGTGATTTACTTTTAAAGTGATGAAGACATTAACGCATGAACAATATATATTACGCATTGCTTTAATACTCCAGGACGTGTACCAGCACAGAGCATTTAGTTCTTCCAATAATAAGTCGTATTTAATATGTAGTGATGGTCAGGTGGTTCTGTGAATGAGTCCTTTTGCTCTTTGTGTCGTTAATTCATCTGAGCGGCAGCTGAAGCGATGACCTCATCGTCCACACAGTGAAGGATGCAGCAGAGCGGAGGGGGGGGGTGTTGCCGCGGTGATATCACTGCTATCGCGGGATTGGCTGGGGGCCGGCGGTGATGTCACACATCTCCAAGCTGCTCTCCTGAGCTTTGAACCGCGGCTCAAAGACAGACGGACGGAGACTTTAAGTTGCGTCGTTTTTCTTTTAAAACCCCTTTTTTCTTAAACGCATCAGACGTCCGAGGATCCGGGATCGAGTCTGAACGAAGACGCTCCTCTCCGGAGAACCTGCAGATCTCGCTTTGAATTAGAGAGTCGAGAAAAAAGAAGGGACAGAAAACACACAGCCGTTTTCCTCCCAGGTGACGTCGGGGTTTTAGGAGGCGGGATCAGGGAAGCCATGAGATCCGGATTAGGAGCAGCCGGGTCGGCTCTGTCCCCTTTGAGGCTCTGAAGGGTGTCGAGGGGCCGACATGGAGCGAGAGGAGCAGGAGGAGGAGCAGGAGGAGGAGGGGGGCGAGCTGCTGAGGGGACAGGACAGGATCCTCTGCTACATTAGCATGCAGAGACCAGGTAGGAGGGAACACCTGGTGGTCTGCCTCAGAGTCCATGTGTTATTGTTGAAGGTGGCCTAAGCGCAGAGAAAAGGGCATTCTGGGTAAAAGTTGGTTAGGAAGGAGGAGGTGTGTAATGTTTAAGGAGTACGTTGGTGAAACCACCGGGACCTTTGGTCAGTGATGACGTCATCATCATCATCATCATCTCTACCAGGTCGGTCGAATCGGTCTCATTTCAAAGTGTTTACAGGCCCGTCGGCGTTCTCCGGTGAACAAATGTTTCTTCTCGATGACTTTAAACTGATCTGTGACCAGCTCACCTCGTCCCTCGATCAATGAGTGCGATTCCTCTCCCACACGCAGACGTTAACTGATGTTTCTCTGTCGTTGCAGCGTTGCCTCCTAAACCGATCAAGTCTTCATCTCCAGCTGCTTCCTGCAGCTTCAACAACAGCATCTCGCTGCAGGACGCCGAGTGGTACTGGGGAGACATCTCCAGGTAATAGACGCATCCGGGACAACCGCTGAAGATGGAAATGTGTCTTAACAACATTATTCAATGCAACTGACTTTGCATACTACTCTGAGTTGTCTTCCAGCCTGGTATTGATACGATTCTACACCATTGATTCAACACTTGGTGTCCGTTCTGTCCGTAGAGAGGAAGTGAATGAGAAGCTGAGGGACACGGCGGACGGTACGTTCCTTGTTCGAGACGCTTCCACGAAGATGCACGGAGATTACACTCTCACTCTCAGGTAAAACAGCGTTTATTTCATTAACAATATCAGTGTTTTCTGTATTTAAGCAATAATGTACGAGACGCTGTACTTTATTGTCCCTCACACTGTTGCATCGCTGAAGATAAAGTACTGACTCAAGTACCCTATTGCTTTTATAACACGGTTACCAGCGACATTATAAATAGTAAGTAAATAGCTGCCTTTGTTTTAGACGGACTGACTTACTGAAATAGTGTGAAACGTTTCCCCCTAAAGGGGCTTTTACTTTGAAGTGAAACAAATCATGTGACTCGTATGTTGCACGTCATGTCCTCTAAACACACTCAGGAAAGGAGGCAACAACAAGCTGATTAAGATCTTTCATCGGGAGGGAAAGTATGGATTCTCCGACCCGTTGACCTTCAGCTCGGTGGTGGAGCTGATCAACCATTACCGACACGAGTCCCTGGCCCAGTACAACCCCAAACTGGACGTCAAGCTGCTGTACCCGGTCTCCAAACACCAGCAGGTCTGCACAGGGCCTGAAGTTGTGGACAGGTAGTGCTTCAGCTCAGCAGGCCTCTGATTGGAGACGTGGTTGTTGTGGTTGTTGTGCAGGACCAGGTTGTGAAGGAGGACAGTATCGAAGCTGTGGGGAAGAAGCTCCACGAGTATCACCTGCAGTTCCAGGAGAAGAATCGAGAGTACGACCGGCTGTACGAGGAGTACACAAGAACCTCACAGGTACTTTACATGCTGTATGACACCGGGATACGATACAAGATACTACTGTACGATACAAGACACTACTGTACGATACAAGACACTACGATACATGACACTACTGTACGATACAAGACACTACTGTACGATACAAGACACTACTGTACGATACAAGACACTACTGTACGATACAAGACACTACTGTACGATACAAGACTCTACTGTACATACAAGACACTACGATACATGACACTACGATACATGACACTACGATACATGACACTATGATACATGACACTACGATACATGACACTACTGTACGATACGTGACACTACTGTACGATACGTGACACTACTGTACGATACAAGACACTACGATACATGACACTACTGTACGATACAAGACTCTACTGTACATACAAGACACTACGATACGTGACACTACGATACGTGACACTACGATACGTGACACTACTGTACGATACGTGACTCTACTGTACGATACGTGACTCTACTGTACGATACAAGACACTACGATACGTGACACTACTGTACGATACGTGACTCTACTGTACGATACAAGACACTACGATACGTGACACTACTGTACGATACGTGACTCTACTGTACGATACAAGACACTACGATACGTGACACTACTGTACGATACGTGACTCTACTGTACGATACAAGACACTACGATACGTGACACTACTGTACGATACGTGACTCTACTGTACGATACAAGACACTACGATACGTGACACTACTGTACGATACGTGACTCTACTGTACGATACAAGACACTACGATACGTGACACTACTGCACGATACGTGACACTACTGTACGATACGTGACTCTACTGTACGATACGTGACTCTACTGTACGATACATGACTCTACTGTACAATAGAAGACTCTACTGTACGATACGTGACTCTACTGTACGATACATGACTCTACTGTACAATAGAAGACTCTACTGTACGACGCTAGGATCCAACACTTTATAATAAGATGCAATAGACTAGATAACGACCCTCTCCATCCTCGTCTCCTCCTGCAGGAGATCCAGATGAAGAGGACGGCCATTGAGGCCTTCAATGAGACCATAAAGATCTTCGAGGAGCAGTGTCAGACTCAGGAGCGCTTCAGTAAAGAGTACGTTGAGAAGTTTCGGCGAGAGGGCAACGACAAGGAGATCCAGAGGTAGGGCTGTTGCCACGGTAACTCTGGGGGAGACCTTTTTAACACACACACACACACACACACACACACACACACACACACACACGTGGAGGAGCCCTTGTTGCCATGGCGCTGGAGTCTGCAGGAAGAAACCACCTGCTGGTAGGTTTAGGGTTGGTAGTCCAGTATTTTAAGGACGAAGCGAAGCAGATCAACATGTTTCATTGATCTGGTTTGTAGTACTGTAGTACTGTACTGGTTAGGGCTGTGCGGTACACCGGTTCAACCGGTGGGCTGGTATCAGATTTCCGTACTTATGGGATTTCTCACATACCGTTCAAACCGGTGTTATGCAATAACAGCTGAAGTTGCTCAGTAGCAGGCGGCGGATTTTATTTTTTCACGTCATCATCACAGCGGTTGAAGCTACTTGGTCTTATGTGTGTTGAGATTGAGTCAACAATGAATAACCCACAACACAACCGCATGTTACACATAAACATTTTGTAATACTAATACATTATTAGTATTACAAAATGTTGTAATACATTATAAATGTACAAAATTGTACATTTATCAAAATAATCTCCGCCGAACTGCATGCTGGGTACAGTTATCAAAAACCTCGTTGCTACCTGAAAGGAGGAACGACAAGGAACAACAAGAGACGCGAGACACACCAACAACTTGTACCCAAAGAGGAGGTGTGTCTGCTGTCTGGAAGGTTTTTGGTTTCGAAAGATCCGACGTAGAGCAGAAAAAAGTTTATTGTAAAGTGTGTCGAGCCGTTGTTATCGTCCTGGCAACACCAGGATTTTACTCCATCACCGTTGGAATATGGAGAGTGTTTGCGATCCACCAGTCACGGCGGAGCGAGTGAAGCGGGGAGGCGGAAGGTCAGACGCCGCTTAAAGAGGCGTTTGCTCGAGGCGACGCTTATGACAAAAAAAGCAAGCGATGGATTTTTGGCCGTACCGCACAGCCCTAGTGTCGGTAGTCAAGCTGTTCCTCCTCGCCTCCTTTCTGTGCTTCCAGGTCCATGTTCTTCTCTCTGAAGTGGAGAGACAAGTTTGTAATGGATGTTTTTTTTAACTAATGTGATGCTTAATCATTTCTATGTTTGATGAACGTATAATATTGATTATAGAAGTATTAATGTTGCTTTAACCCATCAAACTGTCTCAAGTTTGATTTTGAAAGATAAAGACCATAAATGTCTTTAAAGTCACATTTCTTAACCATGAGATGTTGTATATTTACACATTTAAATCTTAAGCCTCCTGTATGTTTGAACCTGGTCCTCTACAAACAAAATAGAATTTATCTGATAGAAAACCCATAAAGTGATTTATTGTTGTGCGTAAAGGATCATGGAGAACTACGACAAGCTGAAGTCTCGGATCAGTGAGATCGTGGACAGCAAGCGGCACCTGGAGGTGGACCTGAAGAAACAGGCGGCCGACTACAGGGAGATCGACAAGAAGATGAACAGCATCAAGCCGGACCTGATTCAGCTCCGCAAGACCCGGGACCAGTACCTCATGTGAGAGCCGCTCAGCGAGAGCTCGTGTGCTGCTGCCACCCGGCGCTTGTACTAACGGCTGTGTACTCTCGTGTACTCTCGTGTACTCTCGTGTACTCAGGTGGCTGACTCAGAAGGGCGTCCGTCAGAGGAAGCTCAACGAGTGGCTCGGCCTGAAGAACGAAACCATAGAGGAGTAAGTATGTCGAACGGTTGAATAGGCAGCAGATAACCTTCCAGTGCATTGTGGGAGATTGAGTTCAGTTCACATGACACAGTCGAGTGAGAAGTAGCTCAGAGCCATAAAGGGGTGGGAGCCCCCACATTGACCTCGGGGAAGGCACAGCGCTCACTGTGACCCCCCCCACCGTCCCCCTGGTCCACCATCCGCTCCCCCCCTTCCTTCCCCCATCCCTCCCCCCCCCCCCGTCGTGTCGCCACTGCTTGCGTACTGTCGTCCGCTGCTGACCTGCTCCTCCCCCCTCCCCTCCCCTCCCCAGCGAGTACAGCATGGTGGAGGATGAGGAGGACCTTCCTCACCACGACGAGCGTCTGTGGCGTTTGGGAAACATCAACCGGCTTCAGGCGGAGTCTCTGCTGCGCGGGAAGAGAGACGGCAGCTTCCTGGTCCGAGACAGCAGCAAGCCGGGCTGCTACGCCTGCTCCGTGGTGTAAGTCTCACCTGTGCACCTGTTGCTTCGCCTTTTGTCTGACGGCTCTCACGTGATCTCCTTCCTTCCCTCCCGCAGCGTGGACGGAGAGGTGAAGCACTGCGTCATCAACAAGACGAGCACCGGCTTCGGTTTCGCCGAGCCGTACAACCTGTACGGCTCCCTGAAGGAGCTGGTGCTGCACTACCAGCACACCTCGCTGGTCCAGCACAACGACTCGCTCAACGTCACGCTGGCCTTCCCCGTCTACAGCCAGCCGAGGCGCTGACCCGCCGGGAGACACGGTGAAAAATTCAATCTGCGCCTTTATTGTGAAGGTCTTCACGTGGAGCGCTAACTTCCTGTCCAAAGAAAGACACCAGTTTAGTTTGATCGAGAGGTGAGAGGCATTCAGGGACTCGAAGAAAGTTCGGAAAGTAAATGTGTCGTTGGTCTTTAGGACAATCCGGCGTGTATCATATTAATAATCAGTAAGACCTTGAGAATAACATGACATGTTTGTTTACAAAAGGATTCACTCGTGATTTCATGGGAGGAGGAGGAGGAGGAGGAGGAGGGGCCGGAGGAGGAGAAGGAGGGGGCATGAGGAGGAAGAGGAGGAGGAGGAGGAGGATGTTTTTAGACCATCTGAACACCACGTGTGCGTTCAGGTTCACCTTCCTCATGAACACCAGCTCGTTGACCTGCGTCTGCGTTGCCACGGTTACCTAAGCCTCAAGTCAAAGGTCCACGTGACCTCTGACCCCATTTTCCCCTCCCACTCGAGGTCCAATTTCTTCAGGTTTACCGTGGTTTTGATTTCACCGTCTGGTCGGATGATTTTTTTAATTCTTTCTTTTTTTATGCACGCGTTTGCTTCGGTTCAAACATCTGCATCCCGGCGGTTCCTCTCCGTTCCTCTGGGCTCGTGGTCCAGGAGGCCGATGGGCCAAAGTATTTCAACGTTTCTACACTACCCTGCTCTTCAAATCCAAAGGTTTTATCCGTTTGTAAATGTTTCACGTTCTTCTAACTATTCCACAGAAGTATTTTCTTTTTTTCATTCACGCAGACAAATATTAATCTCCAGATGTTTCCTTGTATTTATTTGTGCATTTCATTGCTTTGTGAACAGCTTTTATCTTTAACAGGATCTTATTTTTTTTCTTAAGATAAATCTTTCAAATTTTCACTCGAATTATGGTTCATAGACGCAGGATGTTTTCGAAGTTAATATATTTTCAGATTTAATAAAAACATTTTAAAAGTTCTGCAGAAAAACAATTTATAAACAAAATGATCATTCAGTTATTTTCATAAATAATTTGGATTAATGAATTTTATATCAAAGAACTTTTAGGTTTGCTTCTCTTTAAATAATTATGAACATTAAACTAAAGATCAGCAGGCCTCGTGTTGAGCCCTGAGGGACTCCACACATCTTTAACAGGACGAGTCTAAAATATCTCGCGTCCTTCAGAGGAAACGCTGCGTCAGCAATTTGGTGTTTAGACTGAAAGTTGAACATTAAGAGAAAACAAACCAGCTTAATTTTCCTCCATAAACGTATTCGCATATAATTTCGAAATGTTTAATTTCAGCCCTACTTTCTTTTTAATTTATTGTCTTTATAACTTGAGGTTTTTCTTTTAATGAAACAGATTTTTACGAGTGGTTTTATCCACTTGATCATTGAGTTTCAACAAATCTTTTCAATATAAACTTCTCATTTTAGATATTTTTAAGCCGCACAACTAATAAAAAAAAATAAAGATTCATGGTTACTTTTGGATAACGGTTGTAAATCAGATCAGAATATCCCAGGCTTGTGTTCCATTTTAAGGCTTAATTGTGTCCTAATTCCATAAAATACATAAACTTTTTTTTCTGTATCAGAAATTGTCTTTTTTCTTTTACAATGTTTTGTTTTATTTCAAGAATTTGCTTTTCACTTTTACTGTTGTCAAAATTGAGAAAAATAAAAAGCACCAAGATTTTGATAATTATTTTTTTTGCTGGAATTTTTTATCTTCCAAATTCAAGAGTTTTAAGAATTGGCATATTGGGCTACATAAAATATATAATTGGATTATATATACTTCAATGTGTAACAACTACCTATTTATTACACTGGTCAACTGACAAACTGTTAAAAGGATTCACTAGATGGCAGGAAGTTCCTTTACTTACGTTTCTGAGGTGCACCTGAACGCACCAGGAAGCTCCATTCTGCACTGATTAACCTGGTCAGCGGGTGATTGAGTGACTGAAGGGACAGAACTTTAATGTCACCATGGCAACATCTAAAATATGAGTTACAATCGAGGGGATTTATTTCATACTTTTTGCTTATTTGAACGTCTCAGGCTCTTTCCTCATAAAATTGGGTCATTTTAAATCATGTTTTTAACTGTTTTCTGTGAAAATAGCTTGACAAAAATCAAATATTTGAAATCTTTAATTTCCCATTTAATAAATTAGTGATCTTTATTACAGTTCCTGTTGGTTGAAATACTCACAAAGTGCAGCATTAAATAAGTAAGAGGCTTAAGGGGTCCCGTGAGGAAGCCTCTCGGCCCCCTTCACTTACAGCGGGTCCAGCAATGCATTGTGGGTCTCCAGCAGCGTCCTGGTGTTTGTGACGTATTAAATCCTATGAATATTATAAAATATTAACTAGCTTTTGAGTTGTTTGGACTTTTAGAAAGCAGGATTTGTAGTTCAGTATTTTCAGAGTTTTAGTACTTTTAACTGCAGTAAAAGATCTGAATACTCTCAATCAATCAATTAATCAATGAATCAGCAAAGTAGGAAACGTTGATTTTATTGGTGTTAAATCCTTCTCGAGTAAAGATTTGTTTCAAACGTTTTGACAGGTGAGTTCCGATCTCCTCTTTCATCAGACTTCATCAGCTGATTTATCTTCACCTGTAGAGACAAATAAATATAACATGTAACATGTTCACATGTATAAACATACATGTACATAAATATGTGAACTACGATGACATTTCGGACATGTTCGACGAGGCATTTCATCTGGATTTAAAAAGTTAATACTAAAATGAGGTAAAAATAAAAGATTTAATGTGAATAGGGCTGCAAATAACGGTTATTTTCATAATCGATGAATGTTTTTTTTTCAATTGGATGGATTTAAAAAATCATTAAAAGCATCAATTAAAAGCATTACTTTCCAAACCTTTATTATAAAAGTGAACTGGCACCACAGAGCAAAATAATAAAGTGCCGAGAAGTTATAACAAAATTCATAACAAATAAATACTCAAACCGGTTTTGTTTGAATGTCAGAACTTGTTCTCTCTTTATGACATTATGTACTACACACACAAACACACACACATATTTGTCAACAAAGCACAAAAATGAATAGTTGACTATTTATTTCAACAGACAGATGAATGGTGAAAAATGAAAGGTCCATAAAAGGCACTTTAGTCTAGCTAACTGCTTTGCTGCTGCTAGCCAGCTATGTCTCTTTGTCAGGTGTCTTTGTCAAGGACACTTTGACATGGCACAGCCAGGATTTGAACCACCAACCTTGCGGTTCTCAGTGCACGACACTACTCCATGAGCCACCGTATGATCACCCCTCATGACCAGACCACCTACCCTAAACCAGACCCCCTGAGACCTGAACCAGACCACCTGATACCTAAACCAGACCACCTGAGACCTGAACCAGACCATCTGAGACCTAAACCAGACCATCTGAGACCTGAACCAGACCACCTGAGACCTAAACCAGACCACCTGAGACCTAAACCAGACCATCTGAGACCTAAACCAGACCCCCTGAGACCTGAACCAGACCATCTGAGACCTAAACCAGACCATCTGAGACCTGAACCAGACCACCTGAGACCTGAACCAGACAACCTGAGACCTGAACCAGACCATCTGAGACCTAAACCAGACCACCTGAGACCTAAACCAGACCCCTTGAGACCTGAACCAGACCACCTGAGACCTAAACCAGACCACCTGGTTCAAGAGTAGCAGTATAAATCCATAGTTTGTACGTACAGTCAGGTTTGGTTGGAGGAGGCGGAGGTGGAGGAGGGGTGGCGCAGGTGAAGGACACCTCCAAGTATCTGGTCTGCTCCTTACAGGGGTATTCCCCAAACACCAGCTCGGTGACGGGGACCTCGCAGGCCCTCTTGTTGCCACACCTGGAGACAGAAGGGGAGTCAGAACCAGAGGTGGAGCGAACAGGCTGATGATTAATGGACCTCCTCCTCTTACAGGTCCTCCACCACCATCTCCGCCCAAGGGAAGGAGCAGTAGATTTCTGGTCCATCGTCAGGGAAACGCTTTCCTTCACCACACCTCGTCCCCACGCCAACCTTATACAGGATGTGATCCAGCTTGATCTTAGCTCCCACATCTAGAGGAGAGGAGACGAGGAGGACAGTATCATTACCCTGCTTTCTGGATGAAGGTAAGGGTTTAATGGGACAGGAAGTGTCCTCGGGGAGACGCTTTGGGGGTAAATCCTGCACATAACGGCTGGTTAGCTTAGCACAAACACTGGAAACAGACGGAAACAGCTAGCCTGGGACAACAACCCCCCCGCCGCCCCGACCAGCTGCTGTGAAGGTCAATAATTCAACATTCACACTGAAGCGTGAAAACGTTCTGTGAGCAAAGAATCTGTCCCTGAATGTAAAAACTTTAACGACAAAGACTGACGAAGACGACGAAGACGAGTGGGTTTCCTCACCACATGACATCACAGCGGTCTGATTGAAACAAGCGTAGATGACCTCTCCCTCTGTGGAAACACACATGGGTCATCATCACCATCCTCTTCATCGTCATCATCACCATCCTGTATTTATTATCCAGATACGAATAGTTTGATGAAACACTCACCAGCAGCTCGAGAGAAACAGGCCAACAGCAAACAGCACTGAGGACACAACACAAGCTCATGAGACCTCAGATCAGCTCCCACCTCACGGAGAGGAGCTCCAGAGCATCTCCTGAGAGGACGTCTGGTCTTCAGTCTTTAGTTTGCAGTCTAGTCTTTGGTCTTTAGTTTGCAGTCTAGTCTTTGGTATTTAGTTTGCAGTCTAGTCTTTAGTCTTTAGTTTGCAGTCTAGTCTTTGGTCTTTAGTTTGCAGTCTGGTCTTTGGTCTTTAGTTTGCAGTCTAATCTTTGGTCTTCAGTCTAGAACAGCAGCACAACATAGAATGAAGTAAAGCAGAAGAGACTCACAGCAGAAGGAGACCAGCAGCCTCAGTGGGACCATGATGGCGTCTCTTTCTCACCTCCTCGCAGAGAAGAGCGACAGTGAAGGCAGCATCTGGACCTCCAGGTATTTATGTGTCCGTGCTGACGGCAGACATGCTGACGCCTGCACCGCCCCCCCCATGCTGCAGGCATGCGGGGGCCTCCTGACCCAGATGTGAGGAACATATAGGACCCTGTAGAGACAGAGGTCTATAAACTCCACGGGGTTCAGGACTTTTAAGGCTTCAGATCTCAGCTTCTGAGTAAAACTGGAAGGAAACACATCTGGATCCGTTTTCCAGGAGTGTGGTGGGGGGGGGGGGGGGAAGGGGGGTCTTCACAGGCGTCAGGAGTCAAGACTCAAAAACATTTAGAGTTTGGTTCTTTTTTAAGGTGGAAAACCCAGGAGCCAATCAGATCTCTGTGGGCGGGGTTCAAAGAAGAGAAGAGCAGAAGAACAGGACACGTGAAAAGCAGGGTGTTTGTGTCATGTCAAACATAACTGCTGATGGGAGGAAACATTACTAAAGCGTTACGAAAATGATATCTAACTCTCATATTTAAAGAACAATAATAATGATAATGGAAGAAGAGAAAACCCAAACTAAATGTTTCCACATGTTTGCTGCTGCGCCACAAAGACAAGCAACACCCTGAGAATGTCCCAGCATGCATCAGCAGCTCCAGGTGGTGGCCTCGGGCTCGTACATACCAGCGTCCACACGTCCTCCTGAAGCAACCACTGATCATCACTGGTCTCCATGCTGGTCCTCATTAAAGCTTTACAGTTTACATGGAGGCCGTTTATACCCTTTATTCCTGAGGTTAAATGCATACGCATAGAAAGATACAGCTGACCTCTGACCTCCAACCCGCAGACCTCTGAGTGCGTCAGAAGGCGAGGTCAGCTTTGCTCTTTAGGAGTCGGGGGTAAGGGGGGCCTGGACGTGTCCTGGACGTGTCCTGAACGTGTCCTGGACGTGTCCTGAACGTGTCCTGGACGTGTCCTGGACGTGTGGTTGAGCCAAACCACAGAAAGTAACAAAACACAGCGAACAAAACAAAGCCGCCTGTGTATGAATAAACTAAAAGGCTACGCACACAACATACAGGCCTCGTGAGTGTGCGTTTCACAGTCAGCACGCAGTTCAAAGGTCAGATTTATTAAGGTGTTAAATATAAGCATACAATATGACGAATGAACGCCGACTCCAGTTTCACGGAGATGAAGTTCTCCATATTGTCCACGAGGAAGACGTGTAGTGATGCTCCCTTTGAAAAGACCAAGGAGCCGAGTCTCTGCAGTGAAAAGATGCTCCATCAGGTTTTCTCGGTGTCTCAGAGGAGTTCAGTGGGGAACTTTATACTTTATAATTTTATGAAGGTGAGCGCACCTTTGACACAGAGGGAATAAGAAAAGAAAACAGTTTATATATATTTATTAAATTCTGGCGTGTGCAGCCAGTTTAGGGCCCAACGCCGTTACACCCGAGGACCAGGACGGAAAAGAGTCCTTTGAAATCTTTTCTTTTGGTTCAGTTTCAGTAAACATCCCAGTATGATTCAATGCAAAGAAAAGACGCATTATTACAGGTAAATATGTAACATTTATTCCAACAGATTAACATATAACGCTTTCTGTCGGGAGTAAGGTTTTTTAATAGTGTTGTTTGGCTCCAAAAAACAATATATATATATATATATATTATATACTGGACAACAACTAAGCTGCAACTTCGACACCTTTGAAGACCGACTGTGTGCTGGTTTCAAGTCTCTGCACGCCGTCACAGGAACACGCCAGGTTCACGCCTTGTTCGGTCGCCGTTATGTTGTTGCGTGTCAGTCAATGTGGGCGATGTGGCTCTGAATCCGCATGGATGTTCAGCTGCATTTGAGTCCCTACAAGGGCAAAATGGGAAGACGCTCTTGGATGGTGTGCAGGGGGGCGTCGCCACCTGAACTGGCCCCGCCTCCAGATACCTGTGACACCATGAAACCTTGTGTTGTGTTTGGCTGAGTGCAAAGTCCTAAAAAAGGAACCTTTTAAAATGAAATTACATAAAGAAGCATCGAAGGGAAACTGAACAAGTCCCTGCAGGTCCAGGGCGTGGACGCCATTCCTGGAACACCACTGCAGCTAGAGACACGCTAAAGACATGCTAAAGACACGCTAAAGACATGCTAAAGACATGCTAAAGACACGCTAAAGAAGTGCTAAAGAAGTGCTAAAGACATGCTAAAGACATGCTAAAAACATGCTAGAGACACGCTAAAGACAGGCTAAAGACATGCTAAAGACACACTAAAGACATGCTAAAGACAGGCTAAAGACACGCTAAAGACAGGCTAAAGACATGCTAAAGACTTGCTAAAGACATGCTAAAGAAGTGCTAAAGAAGTGCTAAAGACATGCTAAAGACATGCTAAAGAAGTGCTAAAGAAGTGCTAAAGACATGCTAAAGACATGCTAAAAACATGCTAGAGACACGCTAAAGACAGGCTAAAGACATGCTAAAGACACACTAAAGACATGCTAAAGACAGGCTAAAGACACGCTAAAGACAGGCTAAAGACATGCTAAAGACTTGCTAAAGACATGCTAAAGAAGTGCTAAAGATGTGACATGAGCAAATTAGAATGAACTCAACGGAAACAATCGACTGTGAATATTTAGTCATATATTAAGTTAATAATTGATTTGTGTCAGAAATACGAAACAAAAAGAGATTGACTGGAAGAATCACAAGAGAGAAGTGAAGAGCAAGAAGAGAGAAGGGGAAGTCAAACAAGTGATCAGAGAACCTTTGATGAATAAAAAAGAATAATTATCAATCTGTTCCATACAATTATTCCTTTAATAAGACAAAAAACGAAATAATGCTTCTAGCTCTTGTGCTTGAGAGGACATGGGATGTTTCAGAGGAGGACGGATGTTGATGAGGGACATTCAACGAGACGACCCTGATATGCAGAATTTACTTATTTCACCTTCAGACACAAATAAACTAACGTTCAAACTTCTCCTCAATGTGTAACTTATTCACCTTATGAGATTTCTGAGCGCTTTTAACTTTACAATTATAAATTTAGAACTATTAAACTAAAATACAAAAATTCATTCAAAAATAAAAATTTCTTCTGAAATGCAGGAAAATACAGAATTAAAAAAAGTTAACTTTAAAACCAAAATGTTGGGCTTCTGATAGTGACTTTGGCAAACGCCCCCCGCGTCTTTTCTTTGGCCCTTTCCACGATTTTGTGGCCTTTGATGTTCTGTGGTAGGATGCTGTTGCACGTTGTGGCCGATAGGTGGCGCTGGGGTAATGCTGTTATGATGACGCTGAAGAAGAGAAGAAGTGGTCAACAGCGCGAAAAAGAGAGCGTTGTTTTGGAAAAAGTGAAAATGATGAATAAATGGAGACAACTTCCCCCAGCATGTTGTTGAGAATTTACTTTCTTCAAGTGTGCAACACACACACACACGGACACACACACGGACACACACGCACACACACACACGGACACACACACGGACACACACACACACGGACACACACACGGACACACACACGGACACACACACGCACACACACGGACACACACACACACACGGATGACGGATGCCTTCTCCGTCCAATCAGAACACGTGCTGAGACAATCTGAGGAGTCCTGCTCACCTGGACCAATGAGGCGCGAGCGGAGGGAACGTTACCTTGTAAGGAGCGCGCGAGCGGTCCCGCCAGCGCGCATAAAACAGGTGCGCTGCGTCACGAGGACGCGCAGCCACATTCACCTGATCGACTCCGCACGCGACGCTCACCTGCTCAGGTAAGACCCGACGCCGCTCACGTGGTGCAAGTTTAATGTGATCTGATCAGCAGCAGCAGTTTGAGTGACAGCTGATCGCGTCCGTCTTCAGGCAGCGCGTCTCTTCTCAAGAGGAAAGAGACCGCTGGCTTCTTCCACCAGGAAAATATTACTATTATTTTAAGAACTAACTTTCTGAAATGTAATTATTCTGTGCTGTCAGTTAATCAGTGTATTTCACCAGCTAAGATCCTTCAGAATACAAACTAATGAAACCTCATTGCTTAAAATGTCTCTGCATCAACACTTCTGAACATCACAACTTTATTATTTCTCCGTAACGAACCGGAGTAGTAAAGTAGACATGAGATGCATGTAGCACCTGAACAAGGATTAGTTTGTCATATCATGAACTCTTTCTGATTAGACTGCGGTTCTACTCTGACTGCAATTGGACATTCATTGGTATTATAAACTCTTATTTTCATTAATAATTTCAATTCATGGTTCAACTGTCGGCCATGTTTTTTTTAAAAACGAAGGTGTGGCTCCTCCTGTAGATCATGTAGGTGGAGTCAGGTCTTCGTTTTAGAGCCTAAACCCTTCGATTGGTCGGGTGGGTCACATGGGCATCAGGTTAGATGACTCGAGGCGCCACGCCCAACAGACGACTAGGCTGCAGGAGGAACTCGTTATGGATTTGTTTGAGTTTTACATGAGGCACTCTACATATTGAAATGTTATTTGTACTCATGATGTCGTTGCATCACTGGTTTTGTAACAGGATGTGTTTTAAAGTCCGTGAGCAGGCAGGAAGTTGTGATAGCTCACTTTCTTGAGATATTTTCTTAACTAATCTTAAGTAATCTCAATCTTTTACGGAGTATTTAAAAACGGTCTGCAGGTTAAAAGCCTTAACAAATGCCAGCGTTCTTCTGGCGTCATTGTAGGAGAGTAACCAGCATGTGTTCTCATCTCAACGTGTCCTTCAGAAATGGAAGACGATATTGCTGCCCTGGTTGTCGACAATGGCTCCGGCATGTGCAAAGCCGGTTTTGCCGGTGACGACGCCCCCCGAGCCGTCTTCCCCTCCATCGTGGGTCGCCCCAGACATCAGGTACCCTTTGATGAAGACCATTGGAACCCCCGGCAGGGAACTGTGTGGTGCTGACGGTGCGTTTGTGTGCAGGGTGTGATGGTGGGCATGGGACAGAAGGACAGCTACGTGGGAGACGAAGCCCAGAGCAAGAGGGGCATCCTGACCCTGAAGTACCCCATCGAGCACGGCATCGTCACCAACTGGGACGACATGGAGAAGGTGAGGATGGCTGTCCAACATGGGCCTCCAAAATTGTTCCTTCATCTGTACTGACCACCCCACCCCCCCCCCCCCCACCACGAGTGGCCTCGTCCTCATGTCTTCAACACAACCGCTTAAAACACTGTCCCTCCTGCAGATCTGGCATCACACCTTCTACAACGAGCTCCGTGTGGCACCTGAGGAGCATCCGGTCCTTCTGACAGAAGCTCCACTCAACCCCAAAGCCAACAGGGAGAAGATGACCCAGGTGCGTTCGCGTCACTCCGAATCGATGTGAAGGCTGGTCGTGGTCTGAGACCAGTGTGGGGAAGGAGCTACAGCAGGTTTTGTCTGGTCTTCATGTGATTTTCTTGGTCTTTGCTGCAGATCATGTTCGAGACCTTCAACTGTCCTGCCATGTACGTGGCCATCCAGGCCGTCCTGTCCCTGTACGCCTCTGGTCGTACCACAGGTACACATGACTGAAAGAGTTTCTCTGAACTGGAACCGCTAATATTGGGTCTTATTTTAGGACCTACTTGCTGCTTAAAAGATGTCGCACATTGGCTGTACGGTTAGTTCGATCAGTAGGTGGGACTAATTTACATTTTGGAACGTTTGGTCTCTTGCAGGTATCGTGATGGACTCCGGTGACGGCGTCAGCCACACTGTGCCCATCTACGAAGGTTACGCTCTTCCTCACGCCATCCTCCGTCTGGATCTGGCTGGCAGAGATCTGACCGACTATCTGATGAAGATCCTCACGGAGAGAGGCTACAGCTTCACCACCACGGGTACACGTCTAATCTCCGCACTATTTAGAACGTGTTGTGATTCTTCTACCTTCTGATTTTGACTTCTTGTCCGTTTGACTAATTCCAGCCGAGCGTGAGATCGTGCGAGACATCAAGGAGAAGCTGTGCTACGTGGCTCTGGACTTTGAGCAGGAGATGCAGACGGCCTCCTCCTCTTCCTCCCTGGAGAAGAGCTACGAGCTTCCCGACGGACAGGTCATCACCATCGGCAACGAGAGGTTCCGCTGCCCCGAGGCGCTGTTCCAGCCCTCGTTCCTTGGTGGGTGACGACTAACAAGGACTTTTTCACTGGACACCGTTGGTTGACCACAATGAGCTTTAAATGCACAATGTAGGGACAGTTGGTCTTCATCTCCATTGAGCTCTGGTAAACCCAGTTGTTGATCGAGCTGTAATTGGCAGTCTTCATTGAGGCATCAACACCAGACGAATGTCCAACTCTGGTTTTCATGGTGAACAGTTGGTGTTTAGAACATCGGTGACCTCTGGTTGTCTGATCAGGAATGGAGTCTGCTGGCCTCCACGAGACGACCTACAACAGCATCATGAAGTGCGACGTGGACATCCGCAAGGACCTGTACGCCAACACCGTTCTGTCCGGGGGCACCACCATGTACCCCGGCATCGCCGACCGAATGCAGAAGGAGATCACCGCCCTGGCCCCGCCCACCATGAAAATCAAGGTAGAGCTGGTTTTGATCCTTCTGTCAGTCCGCCGGTGGCAGTGAGCTTTTCATCCGTCCTGTTGAGCTTCACATCTTACCCGTTGTCCCTCCTGCAGATCATCGCTCCCCCAGAGAGGAAGTACTCCGTCTGGATCGGCGGCTCCATTCTGGCCTCCCTCTCCACCTTCCAGCAGATGTGGATCAGCAAGCAGGAGTACGACGAGTCCGGCCCCTCCATCGTCCACCGCAAGTGCTTCTAGAGGAGTTCCCCTTCCCAGCGGGGATGCTGACGTGTTTGCGATGGTTCTGCCCACCGGTCTCTGGTTCATCCTGTGTGAACAGACTTAAAGCTGCGAGATGCCACACGGATGATGAATCCAGCTCCTGTTCACATGTCTGAACCTCAGACCAACCATCTCTGCTCCGCTTCTCACCTTCTGGTGATAAAACAAACTGTATTATCACTGAACCTCTTTCTACCTCTTCAATGCAATAAATTGTCCAATATTCTGCTTTTGTCTTCTAAACCTTTTCTGTCAAGTTGAGCTGTATAAATGTTCACTGAGAAATAAAACATTTGCGGTTTAGATTTTATTTTCCTTATTCCACAAAGACATCTTTCCATCTAGGCCAGGGGTGTCAAACTCATTCTGGTCTGGGGGCCGCATACAACTTAATCGCATCCCAAGTGGGCCAGACCAGTAAACTCATTCTAAAATGACATAGAACTAACAATAAGTCCACTTTCTTCTTTCTATTAGTGCAGAGAAGAAGTAAATTATAAAAATCTTTATATGCAATGAATTGTCCTTTTAATAAATATATTATCAACAACCTAAGTAAAGAAAAGTAATGTGCAATTTAAACATTTTCACCCAGTTTAACATTTAAGTGCATCATGCATAAAAACTGATCACAGTGATTGTGATTCACCTCCATGAACATGTAGGAAATCCGACCCTGTGTCCACTTTTCTCTTTTTTGACAAAGACATTTCACTGAAGAGGGTGCCAGGGTCAACAGAAAATGCGGGTAAAGCGATAGACGTGAAACAGCGCCACTAGCGGACAATATAGGAACTGCAGATTTTATAGAAGTGTATTATTTTTTTTCAGTAATACAGATTTATCCCGCGGGCCAGACTGAACCATCTGGCGGGCCGTTTCCGGCCCGCGGGCCGTACGTTTGACACCCCTGATCTAGGCGCAATGCAAACGAGGAACTTGTCCCCACGTTAACTCGTACAAGCTCTCAGTCGCTTACCGTTTGTTTCAAGTACGTCTGACTCAAACGCGACGAGTTA
Source organism: Apeltes quadracus (assembly GCA_021346845.1). Classification (NCBI taxonomy): domain Eukaryota; kingdom Metazoa; phylum Chordata; class Actinopteri; order Perciformes; family Gasterosteidae; genus Apeltes; species Apeltes quadracus. The sequence goes on along the minus strand of CM037929.1, from coordinate 19,662,266 downwards.
CTCTCGTATATTTTGAATCTGGGGGGAAACGTAGGCGAGGAAATGTTACACTTCTTGCTGAGTGGATTTTAGCAAAGGATACTTGAATTCTAGAAAGTAAGGTCAATGTCTGCAGTTAAAACGCCGCTCAGTTTAGATCTGGGGACCAAGCATCCGTCTGAGCTGAAGTCTGACTCCCTGCAGGATGCGAGTGGATCTACATGAAGCTTCCCGCCGTAGATGGAACTGGGGTTTGAGGAACACAAGCTGAACCTGGGAGCCGTGTCCATTTTAGTATGTTAGTAGTTCCTGTCTCTGGTGTGTGGATTAGTGTCTTTTCTGTCGCTTTCTGTATTTAACAATCATTTCCAGTCATGAGGGCAAACTGGCGAGGAAAAACCTTGATTTCAAAATGATTCCCTTCAAGTTGTAAGAATCTTTGATGCTCGGTAGGAGTTTGAGTATTGACTCGTGTTGTGAAGCCCTGGAGATGTTCTCTAACAGCAGTTTGTCTTCCTTCCTCCTCACAAATCTCTCTGCTACCTATATAATCACACTGGCACATCAGCATTGTAGCTTATTAAAGATGGAACTTCTTACTGCAGCAGCACGTTGGAATTAATGGAGCCCAGGCTTCACCTTTAGCTTATTCTGCCGAAAAGAAACCCACTAAAATCCTTTCAAATGGTTCTTACTCAAAATACATTCACTTGATTTCAGTCTAATCATTTACACATATAATTTGTTGGAATAACCAATCCCATCAAACATTATGGTAAATTATCGTATCTTTATACTATCTGGACTCCTCTGTGAGGTGATAAACGCCTTGAAAACGTTAGTGATGTTGATTCATACAAATGTACGTGTCCAATCTCCTGAATAGATCTAAATGTTTGGATTTCTAACTACAGCAGGAGAGTTAGTTTGATAGGAGGAAGTAGTAAGTAAAGTCGGGCGATGATGGAAGAGCTTTTATGGAGCTTTTTGGAGGTGTTGAAGCGGGACGTCTGCCCGGGTCAGTGAAACACGGATAATTCAGTTTCCTAATTAGAACAGTATTGGGTTCAGAAGGAGCTAACTTACTTAACAAACGTCAAATCATCTGAATACATTACACAATTATTTTTATTGCTAGTTTCACTGGATCGTCAGCTAAACGCTGTCCGGGTCACGACCCCTGACGTAAGGCCTGAGACCAGTTTCTGAGGCCCAACTCCAAACACAATGTCAATTGAATGAGAAAGACTCAAAGAGGATGGATGGTAAATGTACATCACAGAATGATAAAGCAAAAGGACTTTATTATGAAGGGGCAAAGCGTTACTGTGGCAACGGCATAGAAGGATTTCAATCCTCTCAAATTTAAACTGAACGGTTGTAGCGGTAATCTTTCTACCTTGTTGTCATGTGTTGCGCTTATTTTCACATAATATCAGAGTGAAGAAATATGCTCGAGAGGCGTCTTAAAGCGAGTCTGAGAATATGAATTCATTCTGTGATTATTATTTCATTGGAGGTCTGAGAAACTGTAAATTCATGTCTAGAAGTGGTATTTGTTAAACAGCATCGAGGCTTTTGTCATATGAAAGTGGGCGTGGCTTCACCGTACGGCCACATTCCTCGCGGCGAGGACGGGTCAGACCTGCAGCACAAGTAGCAGATGCTGTAGATTTAGTGGAGAAAATACTCAAAATAAGAAAGGAGGTGAAGCCAGTGAAACCGGCTCCACCAGGTGGAGGCCAGCGTTTCCTTCAGCTTCGCTTCTGCTTCACCTAAAGGGCCGATGTGTGACGTTCCAAGCTGAGGTCACCAACTCGGATCCGGACCTGAAGCTGAAACAGACGGTCGGGATTCAGAACCTGAAGGGACACTTCTATTGGTCGGGTTAAGCCATCCCATGATACCTCCCGACCAATCGAGTCCGTGCATTGCAGGCAGAGCGATGAGCGAAACAGCGGCATTTCAGAAATAAAAGGCTGCAGGAAAGAAGCATTTAATCCAGAATGGACTCGTTTCTGTTCATCTTCCCACTGGAGCACTAAACATTTCACATTTACATGCTTACATTCGTTATCTGTTATTGGCTGAGACTGTCGAGTCCAAATGGGAAGCAGAAAAGAAGAAATTCAAGCTTTTCTTTTTTCTGAATTGAAGCACTTTATTCAAACGTGTACAATTTAATTTGATTTATTTTCTCTTGTTTTGAAATGCACCTTTATTTAGTTATTGAGAGAACAATTATTTATATCCCCAGTCACACATGTATGTTCAGTTGCGTGACAATAAACATTGTGAAAGAGTTTTTGAATGGCACTGAGGTAATTTGTTTCATATGTGTGTGTGTGTGTGTGCGTGTGTGTGTGTGTGTGTGTGAAGGGGAGGGACGTGGTAATACAAACACCATATTCAGTCTTCACACTGAGCTCTGCTCCCTCTGCTCCTCCTCCTCCTCCTCCTCCTCCTCACATCATTAAAACACTGCTAATGCAAAAAGTCCGCGCTGCTCACCTGGACCAATCACAGCGCTCGCTGAGAGAACCTTACCTTTTATGGCAACGCGATGGGTCGCGCGCACCGGTGCGCCGCCGGCCGGATGATTCACGAGGATTGAAAAGAGACGCGAGCTCCTCTCCACGGACAGACCCACGCGACACTCACCTGCTCAGGTAAGACCCGACGCCGCTCACGCGGTACAAGTCTAGTGCTGATCGATGAAGCTGATCAGCAGCTGATCGTGACTCGTTGTGCAGAACTTGCTTCCAGCATCAGATCGGTGTAACTGTGTTTCACATCCGGAGAAATGATCTGCTGTGGTTCTGCGGATTAATGTTTAATGTTTAACGTGTTTGTAGTGAACTTTGTGACAGAATGAAGATGTGCGCGAGCAGGAAGCGCTGCTTCACAATGTGGCCTCAGCGTGCGTGTGCGTGTTCACGTATATGAACGTTAAAGTTCTCCCTGAAGCTGCTGCGGGATTTAAAGACCTTTTTGAGACACTTTGTCCTGTTGGAGGGACCGTTTCAATGGGTGAGGGGACGAGGATGTCCGGGGGGGGCGAACACTTCCTGAACGAGCAGCACTGGATTCCTGGTTATTGTCACGCAGTAAGAACCCGGATGCTGAGTCCAACCTGACTCAACGACAAAAGGGTGCAGTTTGGAGCTAAAGGCAGGTCGCAGTGGTGGACAGGAGGGGCATGTGCTGTCTCTACTTGTCTGGAATGTCTTCACATGATGGGACGTAGACGACGAGTTGATCAGGTTGGAGGACTCAAGGTGCCACGCCCAATAACCTGCTTCCTTAGAATGAAATGGAAATTAATAAACATAGAATGCGAATGGTGGTATTTACTGAATAAAACCACATTCTTGGAAGGACTGGTTCTATTTTTACATGAGGCACTCTACATATTCAACATGTCACAGGTTTTGTAACCGGATGTTGAACGTCGGTAGTGAGCAGGCAGGAAATGATGACATCGTCTCACATTCTGCTTTCACGTTTTAACATCTCATCTTGGTTTAAACGGTCTGCAGGTTAAAAGCCTTAACAAATGCCAGCGTTCTTCTGGCGTCATTGTAGGAGAGTAACCAGCATGTGTTCTCATCTCAACGTGTCCTTCAGAAATGGAAGACGATATTGCTGCCCTGGTTGTCGACAATGGCTCCGGCATGTGCAAAGCCGGTTTTGCCGGTGACGACGCCCCCCGAGCCGTCTTCCCCTCCATCGTGGGTCGCCCCAGACATCAGGTACCCTTTGATGAAGACCATTGGAACCCCCGACAGGGAACGGTGTGGTGCTGACGGTGCGTTTGTGTGCAGGGTGTGATGGTGGGCATGGGACAGAAGGACAGCTACGTGGGAGACGAAGCCCAGAGCAAGAGGGGCATCCTGACCCTGAAGTACCCCATCGAGCACGGCATCGTCACCAACTGGGACGACATGGAGAAGGTGAGGATGGCTGTCCAACATGGGCCTCAAATTGTTCCTTCATCTGTACTGACCACCCCCCCCCCACGAGTGGCCTCGTCCTCATGTCTTCAACACAACCGCTTAAAACACTGTCCCTCCTGCAGATCTGGCATCACACCTTCTACAACGAGCTCCGTGTGGCACCTGAGGAGCATCCGGTCCTTCTGACAGAAGCTCCACTCAACCCCAAAGCCAACAGGGAGAAGATGACCCAGGTGCGTTCGCGTCACTCCGAATCGATGTGAAGGCTGGTCGTGGTCTGAGACCAGTGTGGGGAAGGAGCTACAGCAGGTTTTGTCTGGTCTTCATGTGATTTTCTTGGTCTTTGCTGCAGATCATGTTCGAGACCTTCAACTGTCCTGCCATGTACGTGGCCATCCAGGCCGTCCTGTCCCTGTACGCCTCTGGTCGTACCACAGGTACACATGACTGAGAGTTTCTCTGAACTGGAACCGCTAATATTGGGTCTTATTTTAGGACCTACTTGCTGCTTAAAAGATGTCGCACATTGGCTGTACGGTTAGTTGATCAGTAGGTGGGACTAATTTACATTTTGGAACGTTTGGTCTCTTGCAGGTATCGTGATGGACTCCGGTGACGGCGTCAGCCACACTGTGCCCATCTACGAAGGTTACGCTCTTCCTCACGCCATCCTCCGTCTGGATCTGGCTGGCAGAGATCTGACCGACTATCTGATGAAGATCCTCACGGAGAGAGGCTACAGCTTCACCACCACGGGTACACGTCTAATCTCCGCACTATTTAGAACGTGTTGTGATTCTTCTACCTTCTGATTTTGACTTCTTGTCCGTTTGACTAATTCCAGCCGAGCGTGAGATCGTGCGAGACATCAAGGAGAAGCTGTGCTACGTGGCTCTGGACTTTGAGCAGGAGATGCAGACGGCCTCCTCCTCTTCCTCCCTGGAGAAGAGCTACGAGCTTCCCGACGGACAGGTCATCACCATCGGCAACGAGAGGTTCCGCTGCCCCGAGGCGCTGTTCCAGCCCTCGTTCCTTGGTGGGTGACGACTAACAAGGACTTTTTCACTGGACACCGTTGGTTGACCACAATGAGCTTTAAATGCACAATGTAGGGACAGTTGGTCTTCATCTCCATTGAGCTCTGGTAAACCCAGTTGTTGATCGAGCTGTAATTGGCAGTCTTCATTGAGGCATCAACACCAGACGAATGTCCAACTCTGGTTTTCATGGTGAACAGTTGGTGTTTAGAACATCGGTGACCTCTGGTTGTCTGATCAGGAATGGAGTCTGCTGGTATCCACGAGACGACCTACAACAGCATCATGAAGTGCGACGTGGACATCCGCAAGGACCTGTACGCCAACACCGTTCTGTCCGGGGGCACCACCATGTACCCCGGCATCGCCGACCGAATGCAGAAGGAGATCACCGCCCTGGCCCCGCCCACCATGAAAATCAAGGTAGAGCTGGTTTTGATCCTTCTGTCAGTCCGCCGGTGGCAGTGAGCTTTTCATCCGTCCCATTGAGCTTCACATCTTACCCGTTGTCTTTCCTGCAGATCATCGCTCCCCCAGAGAGGAAGTACTCCGTCTGGATCGGCGGCTCCATTCTGGCCTCCCTCTCCACCTTCCAGCAGATGTGGATCAGCAAGCAGGAGTACGACGAGTCCGGCCCCTCCATCGTCCACCGCAAGTGCTTCTAGAAGAGCTCCAGTCCTCTGAGGCGCAGCAGGAAGTGGGCATGTGTGAGCGGTGTGGAGGGTTCGGTCTGGTTTGTCCTGAACAGACTGAACGTTCCATCTTTCCACACAGACGATTGTGAAAACTACTGATGGTCATCGCCACTGCACAGCTTTCCTAGTCAACTATTGAATGCAGTAAAATGCACAATATTTCTATTTTCCAAACCTTTCTGTCAGTTCTGTACGACTGTTCACTGACTAATAAAATGCCAACATTTGCTGTCTAAATCTTCTCTAATGTCTTTTCCTGCTGAGTTCTAGAAGTTCCTAACTTGCTCCTTTTAGCACGATGAATCTTCCTTGCTAGGACTTCAACCCTTTACGGCTCACCCTGGGTGTGTAATATTTGACTTCTGGCCTGTTGGCGGGGGGAAACTTGGACTTGCTATAGTTTGATAATCGGTCCCTGATCCCAGGGGGAGGCCCCTCAGTTTGTAAAACCAATGGCTGTTGTGTACGTGGTAGAAGCAGATTTTATTTCCATTGATGCAATTACTAAGATCACTGAACCAGTAACGTGGCCTTCAGCTGCAGGCCTGACAGCGCGGTGACGGTCCGGCACATCGACAGCAGCTGTAATGTTCCTCTGACTGTTTCAACTCGTCTGGAGGCTTTGAGTCACTTGGATATAAATGTCTTTTGATAGAATTATACATATTTTCATAAAGTGTTATTTAAAAAAAAAACTATTTCAGACACATTAGGTTTGCTTATCATGAACTGTATTTTTCAGTTTATTTTATTCAAAGGTGAGGTGTTTATTGTGCCCCGAGGAGTTTGGGTACAATAACGACACCTCATACATGCTGAGGCATTAATGTGACTCTCATGAGAATGAGGAGGAAACTGGAGCTTCACCCAGCCGAGGTGAGTCATTACTATATTACAAATGCACCGTCACAATTTATCCCTGTTCACTTTAGTTTATTGTGAAAATAAAGACAGGTAACAGACACTTTATTTATTCTCTTTTAACCAGCCACCAGAAAACAAGAGCTGGATGAATCACTGTATCAACATGTATAGACTTGTATAGACATGATATGTGATCATTTATGTACAGAAATTATTTGGTCATACATTTTTGTAGTTCATAGTCATTCCCAACAGCCATAACAGACATTCAATGCATCACATTATGTGGTTGAGATACAGCTGCCTGTAATTACACACTTGGCCAGTAGGTGGTGTCGTGCGCACATGAAGCTTCGAGAAATGAACCTTTTCTCGAACTAATTGGCTGAAGTGTTGCGATGCCTCACGAGGCTTCATCTCACCATCACTAAGTAAAACGTGTGTGTGTGGACGTGTGTGTGTGTGTGTGTGTGTGTGTGTGTGTGTGTGAGAGAGACAAGGGCGTAAATCCCAGGGGGGTCAGGACCCCCCATCTAAGGGTTGTCCCCCCCTAGAAATATCATTAAAACAATGGTGTGTATTGTAAATAACATAATGATGTATACTTAGAATCTGTGTAAGAAGTAAAACAGTACAAACCCCCAAAAATGCTTTTTAAGTTTAATAACATTTTGAGTCCCCCCTCCTTTGCCTCACAGTGGTTTGGTCCGCTGCTTGCTAGCGCTGTGCGATCTGCACTTGACTCTCAGTCACGTGGTAGTGACAGGAACGTAGTAAGTAGGCGGTCTAAGGCTATTTTATTCACATTAAACATCGGATGAAGTTTTTATTTTCTCAAATACAAATGATGCTGAGTAATTAATGAATTAGTCATGACAAAAAAGTCTGCTATGCTAGTGTAATATAATGTAGTGTTACCCAGCTTGTTTAATAGCTTGTTGGATTTGCCCCCACTACAACTAGCTAACGTTATTTTTTGTGTCCCCTTCAAAAATTGCTCTTGAGAAATGTTATGTTTATTGTCCCCCCCCCCTACTGTTAGATCAGATTTATGCCCATAGAGAGAGAGGCAGACCGCTCAGGACACTTTTTTGGAGTTTTACCGGCCAACGCTTCCGTTTTTTACCCCTATCACCCGGACACCTCCCGGTTTGTTATTTCTCCCGGGAAACGTCGCATATGTGGATTAATCATGATTAATGATTAAAAACTGGATTAATTTTAATTTAATTAATTTTTAATCATTTGACAGCCCTAGTATTTGTACTTCGTTACTTGACACCTCTGATATATACTATTAAATATTAAGTAATCTAATGTATTAACAAAAAGCACGAGGGGTCCAAAGATGCTAGCAGGAAACCCAGCAGGGAGCCGACCAGGAAGCAGAGCGCACAGGACGACCCAACAAACCAAGAACAACAAACCAAGAACAACAGATAAATCAAAACTTACATCCAAAGTTCCCTGATGCAGAATTTCAGTCGGTAACTCTGGAAAGAGTCCGACGTCCAGCCGTGGGTTGATTTTCTTCTTGTGATTAAGAACAAACATTCCTGCTGCTCCTCCTGTCTGTCTTTGCTCCTGTAGAAACCATCTCCCTTCCTGGTGCATCACGTGACTCGGACACACCCCCTTCCCCATGACAGGCCCCGCCCAATGAAGGTAAAGGGCACTCATTATGTGACGGTAATAGTGACAGCAAAAAACAACCACAGATAACCGAACAATCTAAATATGTGACAGGAATGAACCTTTTCCCTCAACGACCATCAGCAACAACCAAATCCTCACATCTCCTTTGGTTTGATTTAAGAAGCCTGATCTGAACAACGTGTGACTCAACAGATCACTTTAGGTTCTTCCTGATACAAACACAGTCGTACAAAAGAGATCCACCGGTCGGCCTTCATTCCTGCACCCTCACCTGTGGCCATGAAGGAAGCGTCATGACCCAAACAAAGAAAAAAGAACTAGGCCACAGGAATAAGCGGGCGAAATGATTTCCTCAGGAGGACGGATGCTCTTACTATCGTGCATCTATGAAGGATAAACAGTCTATTTAGACAGATCTGTGGTTTACTGAGGGTTTCTTGTCCATACTGTGAAGGTCGTAAATCAACTGTATTTGAGGGTCCAAAAGAACAGAATGACACATTTCCACATCAGTAGTCAGAAAATGGTCAAAATGCAGCAATTTAACAAGTTTCTTTTTAATCAACATCCATAACGTCTGCGACTGCTTACATAGTTGTAGAGGTGTCAAGCATATATTGTTGATCTGTGTAAGCCAGTGGTCCCCAAACTACGGCCCGCCTGCACAATGTGGCCCTCACAAGAAAAGGTTCGGAGAACCCTGGTGTAAACGCCAACGCTTAAGTGTTCTGCTGCGATGCTGATCACTTTAGCCCGTGTGTCATGGTTTGGTCTTGTCTTATTGTGAGGTTGGGTTAACTTCACTTCCTGCCTTGTCTGATTGATTGTCGCGTCATTGTCTGATGTCCTTGGGTGTCCTGTTCATGTTCCCTGACCCAAGTCTGTTTTTGATCCTGACTGGCTGGAAAGTTTTGCCTTTGACTATTAAAGTCCTTTTTGTTTTTTGAAAACACGCTGAACCTGACCTTTTAAACATTATAAGGCGCCGCCAAAGTAACATCCACGTATATTGAGACTATCGAAACTTACTCACAGAGAGGCTGGTCATTATCCTGAGGACGCGCTGGCTTCCAATAACTCAAGGATCCAGTGGCTGAGTTTGTTTGTTGGAAACAAACCTCTTTTGTACATGATTACACACATTTAAAAAGAATAGAAAAAATATTCTTGAGTGGACAAAGGTAATTGACATTGAAGTTGATGATGTAAATAGCGTAATTAGCTCTCCTTCCATCCACCAAAATAAACTGCAGACCTTTATTTCCATTTCTCTGCCCAACAACCACGCAGCTCAATTCCCTTCAGGGTAAAAGAACAACATGTCCAACATGGCACCAACAATACGTGGCTCTACATTCCGGCCCCTGATGATTATGGTCAATATAGTAACAATTACAAATGCATTTCACAAGCAACAGAATCAGTTTCAAATGTGAACCTTTCATAATCCAAGCTGGTGTTGATCAGATAAGGTCTTCTTTTCTTCTCTCGGCCAGAGGCTTCTAGCACGTATCTTAGCATTGAGAGGGCTCTGTAGCAACCATCTTGGGTCAAAGTCAGGGGAGCAAGGCATGGAAGTCAGGATACAACGGACTCCTTAATCAGGCATATCGTGGTTACAGGCTCGTGCAGCTTTGTGCAAGTCCTCTCCAGACTAGAAGAGGCTTGTTGTTCTTGGCTGGAAGTCGTTTGTATCCGTGGATTCCTCACTGATGTGTTGAATGTTGAGGATTGATTCCACCTCTCAAAGTGTGTGTAGAGATTCATCATCTCTAACATTGTGTCATCAAAGGGGGGTTCAGCATCGTTCTTTTCCAGGGGGGGTTACGCCCTGTACTGTGGAATATGCCACACTGGCTGTCTCTCCCCATATGCAGACGATATGAGATTGTTGGAGGCGTTGTCTTTGTGGAGTGACTCATCACTAATTACACTCCTCTGTCCACAGGTTTCTCAGTTGTTTTTCATCCCCATTGTTGTACCCAACACCACATGCCTTGATTACCGTAAATACCATGAAGGGTATAAAAACTGCACCAACAATACGTGGCTCCTACACAAACCTCAGAATTGGTTATGTTTCTAAAAAACTTTCTCTGAGCAAAAACCTAATTTCAACGAGAGTAGACATTGCATCCATTAAGCGTGTTGCTGCCATCCAGCGCTCATTAAACAGCAGCTGTGGAGAGTGAAGTCAGGTGGTGTAGAAAGTCCAAACCTTTCCTCAGGCTGGTGTCGCTCACGTCCGTGAACGTTGGGAGAAAACAACGTTCATTTCTCATCTCGTCAGAGAACTTTCTATCTGGCCTCACTGGACACTATTGAGCAGCTTTCTCTTCAAAAGTCAATGCCTTTATTTTTGTGTGTAAGTTGGTTCCAATGGTTGTAATTCACATGTGGGGGGAAATAAAATGCAGAACTGTCTTTAAAACTGCCAACATCAGAATGTTCAGGAGTCTGTTGGGTGATTACTGGATGATACAGCGGTATCGTTTATCTCTTTCTTGCTTCAGTTTCTCTACTTCCCTCATGTGCTTCTCTTCCAACGCTGCATAGTCGTTGCTGTACTTCTGTTTGAAGTCATTAAACTCTTCAGCTTTTTTTCTGGCCTCCTCTTCATGTTGTTTCTGCTTTGTCTCCAGCTGTGACTTGTATTGTACCTCCAATTCTTCTTTCTCCTTCTTTCTAGTTTCATCCTCTTCTTTACTTTTGATTTTCTGTTTTTCTTTTTCTCTTTCGTATTTTTCCTGCAGCTCTTTCAGTCTCTTTTGCTCCAAAACCCTTTTTTGTTCATTTTCTTGAGCTTGTTTAAGCCACCTTTCTTTTCTTTCCTCCTCCCACTGCTTTCTTTGCTTTTCCATCTCTTCTTTACCCTCCTTCACCTCTTTGCCAAGTTTTTCCTCCCACTCCTTTCGTTGAATGTCTTCTCTTCTTTTCCTCTTCCTGTCCTCCTTTTCTCTCTTTTTCTTTTCCTTCCTTCTCTCCGCTCGCTCCCTGTTGATGTTTTCTTCCATTTCTTTGAGATGTTTCGCTCTCGCTCGTTCAGTTGCATCTTTCTCTTCTTTCATTCTTCTCTCCACTGCTTTCATTTCTTCTGCATGTTGGTTTTGTAGTTCCTCCTTCTGTTTCTGCATTTCTTCATCTTTCTCCTTCAGGATTCTCTCCATCTCTTTCCTTATTGCTGCTTCGGCCTCTTTGAACATCTCTGAGGTGTAGCAGCCACCTCCACTCGCCTCCATCACTTTGTAGGTCTTCTCTATCAAATCTCTGACTTGTGTACGCTCTGTTGTTTTTTTGTTATTGAAGACCTGGTATCTGCCTCCACAATCACGTATCAGTTTTTTTAAAGAGTCATCAGAGTTATCTATGTAACTCTCAATTGTTTGATCTTCCAGATCATCTCCTCTGGTGAATACAATGACGATGAAGTCTGCAGACTTTTTTCCAAAACATTCCTTGATGAGCTCCACAGCCTCTTTCTCCTCGTTTGTAAAGCGTCCGATCTGCAGCACCAGTAAGATCACATGAGGTCCAGGAGACAACAAGCTGACACATTTCACAAGCTCCTCTTGAACATCATTATTCGTCAGAGTCGTATCAAACAGGCCGGGGGTGTCGACTATGACGACAGGTTGTCCATCAACGTCTCCTTTCGCTTTCTCGCAAAACTTGGTCACTGACTGGGAGCATAATTCAGATTTAAAAGCTTTTTTTCCCAAAATGGTGTTTCCTGTTGCACTCTTTCCACTACCAGTCTTCCCGATCAGCACCATCCTGAGACACTCTCTGCCCCGAGGCTCTTCATCTACTCCAATCCTACTTCTATGTTTTACATCACTAAGTTCAGCTTCCAGTCTGGAAACCTTCTCCATCTGAGCCTTGGTGAACACCTCCATTGTGAAGCCTCTGGATTCTTCAGTCCTCATCTTTTCCACGTAATCCAACAGCTGTGGGATCTGCTGCTGGTCCTTGATGTTGAGAACAAAGGACCTTCCTCCAGACCTCTGACAGAGCTCCTGGATGCCGTTATCTTCTTTAAGAAAGTCAGCTGGAGCTTTAGGATCCGACTCCACAGTGAACAGAATCATGGTGAAGTCAAGGACTGGAGAGCTGAACGTGTTCTGGATGGTCTCTAACTCTCCCTTGTCTTCATCAGTGAGGGGACCCACAGGTAGGACATGAATGAAGACATGGACGCCCTGAGGACCACAGAGGGAGACACACCTGAGCGTTTCCTGCATCACTGCCTCCTGAGGTTTTCCATACAGGGCAGGCAGCTCCACCACCGAGACCCGACGTCCACACACGTCTCCCTGGTGCTTAACGCTCGCTGAGGAGACTGAATAAAGCTCCGTCCGACCTAAAATGGCCTTGGCTGCTGAGGTCTTCCCTGCTCCTGTCCTCCCACACAGAACCAGGTTCACAGATGGTTTCATCTCTTCATCGAAGCTGAGAAAGGTTCCTCTGTTTTCACTCACAATCGTCTCCATCTTCTCCATTAATGATTCACGATCATCTGCAGACATGCTGTAGTATCTTCCTCCACAATCCTGCAGGAGAACATTAAGTCTCCTGTCACCCATTGGCTCCTCATCATGTGTGAGGACGACCATTGAGTGTTTGAAGGCATCTTGATGGAGAAAATGTAGGAAGAACTTCCTTTTCTCCTGAGTGAAATCAGAAGGCTTCACTATCAGCAGCAGAACATTTGGTCCAGGTGGACAGAGAGACGCACATCGCTCTACTTCTCTTCTCACTAAGTCCTTGGACACACTGAAGATGTTTGGGGTTTTCACTACTGTTACTGGTTTCCCTTTCCATTTGCCAAATGTGGCCTCATTTTGTCTGTTCATGGGGTTCAGACGACTTTTCTTGATGATAAAGTTACAGAGTTTCGTCTGTTTATCTTCACTTCCCAGCAGAAGAATCCTGAATCCAGAAGCTGTAGCAAGAAAGAGGGAAAAATCCATGTGAAGTAAAGTGTTAAATGTATTATAAAGAAAACATACTATATTATCTGGCTGTAAAATACGTGTTTAAATGTAAACCTGATGTTTTAAAAGAAAATCCCTTTGTACAAGACCACGATGTAAATCGGCGGTTCATGCGATACAGAAAGTGCGCTCGCTACCTGCAGCACGGCGGTCCTGATTACATCGATTTCCAGTGTGCGACTATGAACCAGGTAATAACACACCGTTCATCACACGTGTGGAATCATGAGTGAGGACAGCTGGAGTCCCACAACGTCACGAATGACACAACACTCAGTGTCCTTCAACATCTCCCTCCTGATCAGCAGATTCCCCCTGAACACCGTCACACAACGCAAAGCGTAATGACTGCTGTCGCCTTTCAGAAAGGATCAGAGCAGCGTGTCGCCGAGGGCGCACGGTTGGAGGTACTTGTACTACGTGTATTCAAGATGGAGTTTTTTAACAATAATTAATAACCCACAACAAACTTTCTTTAACAAGGTAAAACACTGTGACACACAAACACTTGTAACACTAATAACTGCATTTATGAAACTCCATCGAGGTTTGGTGGGGTTGGGATCTGCACCATGTGGGCAGCACATGGCACCAAGCCCCCTGACACAGAAACCACACAGCTATGACATCACCAGAGAGGTGGAGGAGTCACATGATCAGCACCGTGGTCACTTTACTTACTGGAGGTTTCTGGTGTTTTCTCTGAGAAGGAGCGTTGTGGACTGGTTTTAAATCCAAGGAAACCTGGAAAAACAAAAGGATATCATTCATGTTTTAATTTCACCAAGAAGGACTTCTGCAAACAAAGTATTTATTGTCTCCTTCTGCACTTACCAGCCGCGTTAACAGCGTCCATGAGAGAAGCTGGACGTTGATGATCATCTAGTAAAGTAGATCTTGCATCCACAAAAACATCGTGGCCAACAACCTCTCCATTGTTCTCTTTTACAATTTGAGTAAAACGTGTGAACAGTTCTGGACGTCGGAGGTTCTTCTGCCCCAAATATCTGTACTGACTCATTCTAATCATGTCTTCTAAGGGCTGGTCGTTGTCCATGGAGGCTGAACGCTTCTTTCTAGGTGTCGATATCAGGATCAATGAATGATCAAATGATTGATCACTGAAGAGTTTCAGGACCCTGCAGAGCTTCTCTTTGAGTTCCTCCGTGAAGCCTTCAGGTTGTAGAACCAGCAGGAACACATGAGGTCCAGGACCACAGAGCCTCCTACAGTCTTCTACATGACGAGTCAGCTGGTCTTCAGAGATGTTGGGCTGCAGCAGGTCTGGAGTGTTGATCAGAACTATCTGCTTCTCCTCTAATCCTCCTGAAGCTCTCAGGCAGCAGCCTGGTTCTTCCTCAGTGCTGAACTTGTTCTCTGCCAGGATCAAGTTCCCCACTGAACTCCTCTGGAACCAGCTGTTCCCCAGCAGAACGACCCTCAGCTCAGACACTGAGAAGACAACAACAAGGCAAAGGTGTTAGAAGATGGATTAAAGTGGACACTGTACTCAGATCATAGTGAGCAGACGTTAAACTCACAATTAGGGGGAAGCAATTCATAACTGCTGCTCCGCTTCAGAGGCTGAAGATCACCTGACACTAAGAACAAAGAGACTTCATTTATTCACGTTATCTTTAATTTAAGAGTATTTTTCATCACACAGCGTTTTATTCATGTTTTCTGGGGTCAATAAGCTTCTTTACTCATCTTCTATTCATTGAGATGAAGCTGTCACAGTGTGGTTTTGTTTCCGGTTTTATTTTGTAGTTTCCTGCCAGTTGTGATGGTCGGTCGTGTCCCTCATTGTTTCCTCCTCTGTCCAATCACTTGCACCTCCCCAGTGAATTTGTGTGTCCGTTTTCTCTCTGTAGGTTCAGTTTTGTGTTGTTTGAGTCGGTTCCCAGTTTGCCTCGGGGCTTTTAGATTACTTTAATATTATTTCATAATTAAATAATTTATAGCCATTTTGAGTCCCCACATTGTCAGAGGCTCAGAAGTCTTCTAAATGATAATAATAAGGTGCATCTGGTTCTCTGAAGACTACATGACAGATTATAAGTTTGGAGTTGATTCATTATGTTGAATTTGCATCCTTGCAAAGTACAGGTGGATGAGGTGAGATAAACCGTTTGCTATATTGCATCAAATAAGAGCTGAGCAACACAAAGACCAGGGCCCTGTTCCTCCTACGTGGCCAACTGAGTTAAGCCACGTTTATCGCTTCCCCAATTATTCATTTAGGGGTTGTTTGAAGATTCTTTTATTTTTCCTTTTTAATTAGTAGTTACTCTTAGAATAATTAGCAGTAATGTTTCACCTTAGTATTACTTACACCAGCGGTTCCCAAACTTTTTTCCCTGCGCACCCCCAATTCACACTTTAAAAAAAGCAACAAAACTTTGTTTTATCGCCATATAAAGACTCATGTTTAAACATGCGCAAATAACCAGAACACGCATGACAATAACGATTACAAAGGAAATGTTTACTGTTCATGAAAAATCCCACTTAAAAAAAACGGAACAAAATGTTTTCAAATTTATATGGAACAATAAACCAGATCAAATTAAAAAGGCAGCATCTATATCATTCTTATGATAAAGGTGGATTGAATTAGAAGAATCTTCAAATGATGGATAGTTCCTTGAAAGCCTCCTGGGTTGTTAACGTTTATCATAAACAATGGCATAAACTGAGAAGACGACAACAAGGCAAAGGTGTTAGAAGATGGATTAAAGTGGACACTGTACTCAGATCATAGTGAGCAGACGTTAAACTCACAGTTAGGGGGAAGCATCTCATAACTGCTGCTCCGCTTCAGAGGCTGAAGATCACCTGACACTAAGAACAAAGAGACTTCAGCCAACACGAGCCAGAGATCGTTTTCAGCTTTTTCCTTCTTCTCGAACAACACATTTCCTTTTTTCCAATCAAAAGCCATACATATTGATAAAATAATTCATTTAAAAGAGTTATCACCTCTCTTCAAGGATGCACTGAAAGCTTGGTTGAATTTCCAGAACCGTCCCCCCGATACAATTCAAGACATTCAGACAGTTTCTATGGATGAATTCAAATATTATGGTTGGAGAGAAGCCATTGTTGTGGAGGAATGGGTTAAAAATGGGTTAACTTTTGTTAATGATCTTTTCGATCTTTTATTTCTTATGAAAACTTGAGAAGTGTTTTTAGCATTTCTCTCGATCAGATACAGCTGATTTCTGAAATTCCTAAAACTTGAAAATGAGCTGGAAAATGAATGGTTTGTCTCCCACCAATAAGATGCCCTAAATGGTTGTCTGGGGTAAAGATAAATAAAATAATATATATTTGGAATTTAAATATCACAGGCACTGCACTTTTCCCACACAGAACCTGCCTGTTTTGGGAAGATGAATGTAATGATCCGATTTTGTGGAAAGATTATTTTAGAACAATTTATAGAACTACAATCGATTCATATTCTAGAATACTTCAACTTCTTCTATAAAATTATTGCAACAAAGAAACCTGTTCAAATGGAAGATAGAAAAAGATCCCGGACGTGGTTCTGTGGGGATTCTGTTGGTTTTATTTTTGCCTACATGTGGCCAAGTTTTGGGCCAGTATACAGTTATGGTTAAAGTCTATGAATATTGTTTTGCAAATTACACCCCGGAATATTATGTCATGTGTCTTTGAGGGTAAAGGCATACACTTTTTGAATATGATTATTTTGATGGGTCAAATTTATATTTTTAAAGCTAAAGCTTTATCAAGTTTATGTATAAAACACTTTAAGAATAGTGATTTATAGGCTTGAAACAATGATAGCAACAAATAACAGAATAACTGAGCATGAAAATAAATGGAATGTCTGCTTATTTGAGTTAGTTATAAATATATTTAAAAAATCTTTCTCTATGCCAATTCTATTGTATTTGTTTATTGATTGCATTACTGATTTATTTTATTCTTCATTTTATGTTGTTAATTTTCTTTGCTTTGTGCTAAAATGTGTAGTGAGCTCTGGATGCTGCGTTCAATGTAACGGATTCTTAGTGTCTCCTGGTAGATACAGTTGTGGTTCTATCAGGTATTAGATGTATGCGTTCGGGCTGATTACAGTACATTAAATACAATCATAGCGGTACATTGATATTCTATTGGTTACAGTTGCAAAGTTACAGTGGAGATTACAATATTGTTATGGCTTTATTGATTTCATAGTTCTAGAATGATATATGTATTTTATTAATGTTGGCTCGTGAACCCGGTTGTCCAATTTATTTATAATATTCTACAGTATATAACTACGGTGGTTGTCTGCGTTCATCTGGAGCCCCTAACAGCCACAACCCTTCGTTACCTTTGTATAATATAATGTTGGGAAAGCTGCAATAATGTTTCACCTTACTCAGTATTACTTAGAACAGAAAGTCTGTGCTCTTTCAATGAATCAGTTATCAAATTAGGCGAATTTCTGAGATCATTTATTCAAACCAACACCTGTGAAGAGAGAAAGCTTTGAAGTACTTGATTAAATAGTGTGATGCTGTATTCATGTTCAGCAGCAACAGAATCAAAGGTCAGTGTTTAACCTGCTGGTGTGGTTTTATGGTCTGTACTGTGAGCAAGACCGTGAAGTTCATCAAGTGCTTAAATCATCACTCACCTGACGCCTCTGCTGGTAGTTTGTCTCCCATTGTGGATTTAAAAGTTTATCCCAAGAAAGAAGGACTCAGCAAACACCTGAGGATCAATAATGAAGTTTCACTCATCAATCTGACAATGTGGACTTCATGAAAATCACATGTTTGTGTTAGTTGAGTTAGATTGTTTGTACTTACCAGGTCAGATCCTTTTTGCTTCCACCTGTGACATCGTCAAACTCCACGCTGAGCGAGACTCGACCTTTGACCTGCGTCTCTGAAACGCTTCTTCAGAACACAACATTTGTGATCCGTCAAAGGTGCTACAAACATCGGTGGTTGAGCGTAGAACTACGCTGTCGCCTGCAGGTGTCAGATACCAAACATCAATAGAAAGTAATGCCAGAATAGATCATCATTAAATCAGGGATTTCCCGATCCAACGATCAATAACAACCTGCTTTTACACATCTTCCTTATAGTTGATTTCTACTGGCTGTGTTGGGGTTTCGTCCTCGGAAAACTGATTTATTGCAGGAAATTCACCACTGCAGGCTTCCGGTCAGAGAACACGCTCACATCCGGTCTGTTCCACGTTATTCTGTATTTACCCGAATTAATTGAAGGATGGAGTTTCTGAAACAGACACAGAAAACAGATCACAGAACTGAATAGTTGACCGAAGTTAACAAAGCGGTAAAACGCATAACTTCAATGTCAACAAGAAGCAGGCCCGCTAGCAGGATTAGCTCTTAGCTCAACGCAGTGATTATTCCAACGGCTACGTAGCAGAACAACACCGACACCAAACACACCGACGCTAACCAGCTTCACCGTTTAGGCAGACGAGTACAGAGTTGAAGTGACATGAATTACATCGCCAGCTGATTACTGTCCGTGTGGCGCAGCAAGTATTGTTCCGGGTGGTTCCGGTGTTTAGTTTCGGCGATCACGAAGTTAAAAAGCTCAAATGTCAACTAACGGTCGCGCAAAATCTACCGTGTTACTTTGAGTGAACAGTGATCTGAACGCGGGTCATTGTGAACAGAAACGGTACATTAATACACACCCAGTGACTTACCGTATTATAATAGACGATCAATGCTTATTGCTTAAATACACAACCCCTTTGTGTTCATTTCTAAAGCTTCGCATTAAGACACACATCACTTCAGTCGCTTCAGGACGAGGAGGGTCCATGTCGCTGAGATCGGCTTTTCCGGTGTGAAAACGAAACTTTCCACCGACCAGTTTCCGCATCGCGGAGGAACCAATAGGGCGTCTGAATGGTTCGTGTTTATACTCCTCATCCAACCACAATCAAACTCACAAGCCGGAATGAACTGGCAGTAACAAGGCGTAAGGAGTGTATGTAAGGAGTAAAAGTAGTGATGTTACAGAGTGCAGAGTAATGGAGGGGGCGTTTCCTCGAAGCGCGTATCGACGCTTGCTTCATCAGGGGAGGAGCCACAAATGATGACGTCCGAAGCCTCGCTGCCCGGCTGCACCACGTGACTGCTTCGAGAAGCGGTTCAGATTTTACCGCGATGTTTAACAGCAATATAAACCCCTCTGACTGCATTGAATGTGGGTTGTTAGTGGAGAGCTGGGGTCAGTTGAGTTTGGAGAGTGAGGAGAGAAGGATGAGTGATAAGATGGAGCCAGCGAGGAAGAGGAGGATTTCACCTGTGTGGGAACACTTTGATTTGATAACAACGAAGCACATGAAGCTTCGAGAAATGAACCTTTTCTCGAACCAATTGGCTGAAGTGTTGCGATGCCTCACAAGGCTTCATCTCACCATCACTAAGTAAAAGTAAAAAGTCATCTGAAAAATAAATACTCCAGTAAAGTATAGATACCCAAAATGTCTAATTAAAGCACACTATGCAACATTTTCCAGTTAATGATGTGTTCCATATCGTTTTGGATGATTAAATGAGTCACTTCAGGTGGAACAAAGGTTTTCTCGCCCCCTGGGGGTCTGTAGGGGAAACACCGTACTGGGGGTCGCCCCCAAAGGCTCAGAAGTGTCGTCATCGCGAGGGTCGGTCGCTTTACGCGAGAACTGCTACACGCCCCAGTGAAAGGCCGGCTCGTAGCGCAGTGGCCATATCTGTGCAGTTATCATGGCGGAACCAGCGACAAAACAGCGAAATCCCACGAAAGAGGCAAGAAAGAGGAAACGGGCTCTGCACAGAGAGGACTCGTACACGGTGAACATCCGGAAGCCTTTTCCCAGCGGCGAGAGCTCAAAGAGGAAGAAGGCTGAGCGGACCTCACGTTTCTGCTGAAGCGATTGTAAATAATATTGGAACGGTTTCCACCAATAATGCATGAAAACATGCTACAGTTTCTGCAATTTAACAAGTTTCTTTTTAATCAACATGCATAACGTCTGCGACTGATTACATAGTTGTAGTTACACATAACATGTGTTGGTTTAACAGTTTTAACTACATTGATGAACTAAACATGATAATAAACATGATAATAAACAGAAAATCGCTTTAACACCAAATGTCATTGACCCATTTACAAGGACGACCGGCTGCTCCACAAAGCCCTTTATTCCATTTGTGTTTGTGAATGTTTCTATTATTTATTCCTGATGTGTGTGACTGAATTCATCTCACATCTGGATCCCAGCGGGCTGCATTACGTTATCCAACACATCCAACTGGACGTACGCAGGACATCGAGGTGGCGACGTCGTAGAATAAACTCGAAGCGTCCTTCAGCGTGACGAGTGGACGCCACATTAGGACGAGATGTTAGTGGACAGACAACGAGCTTCACACTCACAAAACAAACACACATCACGGTTTGAAGAAAAGGCACAGGGAGTCTTCAGTTAAGATCTACAGCAGCTGTAGAAACCTATTTTTTATATTTGTGCTCAAACATGTTCTCCATTGTTCTCCTTCACAACTTGATCCAGGCGTGTCCACAGCTCTTCAAGGTTTTTTCTCCACAAAAACCTGGATTTACATTTCTCCATTATCTCTTTTAAGGGCGGATGTTGCAAACATGTTTCCATGGAGGCTGAACGCTTCTCTCGAGGTGTCGATATCAGGATCAGTGAATGATCAAATGATCGATTACTGAAGAGTTTCAGGACCCTGCAGAGCTTCTCTTTGAGTTCCTCCGTGAAGCCTTCAGGTTGTAGAACCAGCAGGAACACATGAGGTCCAGGACCACAGAGCCTCCTACAGTCTTCTACATGACGAGTCAGCTGGTCTTCAGAGATGTTGGGCTGCAGCAGGTCTGGAGTGTTGATCAGAACTATCTGCTTCTCCTCTAATCCTCCTGAAGCTCTCAGGCAGCAGCCTGGTTCTTCCTCAGTGCTGAACTTGTTCTCTGCCAGGATCAAGTTCCCCACTGAACTCCTCTGGAACCAGCTGTTCCCCAGCAGAACGACCCTCAGCTCAGACACTGAGAAGACAACAACAAGGCAAAGGTGTTGGAAGGTGGATTAAAGTGGACACTGTACTCAGATCATAGTGAGCAGACGTTAAACTCACAGTTAGGGGGAAGCATCTCATAACTGCTGCTCCGCTTCAGAGGCTGAAGATCACCTGACACTAAGAACAAAGAGACTTCATTTATTCACATTATCTTTAAGGGTATTTTTTTAATCACACAGCTAGTCTGATGATTTTGGCTCGGCTGCAGGGGGAAAGAGGAGGAGTGGCTCTGGGAACTGTGCCAGGTGGCGGCAATGAGCCTCACCTAAGAACTAACGACATGCTCTTCACCTGTAAGTGACAGTGAGACGGCCGTGAGCGACAGGTTGGAGCACGAGCGAGCGACATATAGAGAGTGTGTGTTGTGGCGTGCAATAACAATACAAACTGTGTATTGTTGTGTTCTTTTGAGAAAACTCAGGACGAAGAGAAGACGGCTGGATCCGAAAGTTGAAATCAAAAGGGTTTTAATAAAACAAGAACGAGCGCAGCGTTAAAAAGGAAACACCTCGATCGAGGATCCGCGGCTATCTACTCCACAGGCCACAGAGGGTCCTTTGACCACAATGCGGTTAACTGCAGGGCTTCTAGTCACGAATCCCGAGCTGATCTTTAAGTTGTATACTTATACGCTTTCAAAAGGTATGCTAACGGAGCTATTGGTCGGAGGGCTGTCCTCCGCGGTAGGAGGAGAGTTGGTGCTACAGGCTGTGTCCACGCCTCTGGGCACATGACGTCATCAGGTGTGTTCAAGGTAGCTGGGAATTCGGCGACCTCTATGGCTAAATGGTGTAGTGAGCTCTGGATGCTGCGTTCAATGTAACGGATTCTTAGTGTCTCCTGGTAGATACAGTTGTGGTTCTATCAGGTATTAGATGTATGCGTTCGGACTGATTACAGTACATTAAATACAATCATAGCTGTACATTGATATTCTATTGGTTACAGTTGCAAAGTTACAGTGGAGATTACAATATTGTTATGGCTTTATTGATTTCATAGTTCTAGAATGATATATGTATTTTATTAATGTTGGCTCGTGAACCCGGTTGTCCAATTTATTTATAATATTCTACAGTATATAACTACGGTGGTTGTCTGCGTTCATCTGGAGCCCCTAACAGCCACAACCCTTCGTTACCTTTGTATAATATAATGTTGGGAAAGCTGCAATAATGTTTCACCTTACTCAGTATTACTTAGAACAGAAAGTCTGTGCTCTTTCAATGAATCAGTTATCAAATTAGGCGAATTTCTGAGATCATTTATTCAAACCAACACCTGTGAAGAGAGAAAGCTTTGACGTACTTGATTAAATAGTGTGATGCTGTATTCATGTTCAGCAGCAACAGAATCAAAGGTCAGTGTTTAACCTGCTGGTGTGGTTTTATGGTCTGTACTGTGAGCAAGACCGTGAAGTTCATCAAGTGCTTAAATCATCACTCACCTGACGCCTCTGCTGGTAGTTTGTCTCCCATTGTGGATTTAAAAGTTTATCCCAAGAAAGAAGGACTCAGCAAACACCTGAGGATCAATAATGAACAGTTTCACTCATCAATCTGACAATGTGGACTTCATGAAAATCACATGTTTGTGTTAGTTGAGTTAGATTGTTTGTACTTACCAGGTCAGATCCTTTTTGCTTCCACCTGTGACATCGTCAAACTCCACGCTGAGCGAGACTCGACCTTTGACCTGCGTCTCTGAAACGCTTCTTCAGAACACATCGGTGGTTGAGCGTAGAACTACGCCGTCGCCTGCAGGTGTCAGATACCAAACATCAATAGAAAGTAATGCCAGAATAGATCATCATTAAATCAGGGATTTCCCGATCCAACGATCAATAACAATCTGCTTACTCACAGCTTCACACATCTGCTGGTTTGACTTCAGGTTGAGTTGGTTTCTACAGGCTGCTTCTCTGCTGCAAACTCCAGACCGCAGACGGACTCACTCGGTTCACCTTTGATTGCATTGGCGGCTCACTGTTACCTAATGGAGGCGTGTGCAGGTACCTGAACACACCTCCAGTATGTCGGCTCATTGGCAGTTAATGATTAAGATTAACATCTTCCACAGAGGGGAGGACTGTTCATTCTACTAAAGGTATTAAATCCACTCGCCTCTTGTGAATGTGTAAATGGAATGAACAACCTCAAATGAAGACGTGGCTCCTGTTCTGTTGTCATATTGTGCATCAATGCTCATATTCTATAATCCTACATGAGTGTAAGTGGGCATCTTCTCTGTTAAGGACAAACATCCTTATCAGTCCTCAGGGTTTGGCCAACAAAGGTCACAACTGATATGGATGTGTTGAGTCCTTCACTATGCAGCTTGTTATGAAGTTAGTTGTGGCCTTCAGAGACAAATCCTGGATGAGAGTGTCATTGGACGAAGGCTATGGACCCTCTATAGGCCATAAGGCTCCTGCCTTACATCATCAAGACCAGCGCTCTCCTCCTCTTTCCAGTTAGACCTCGCCGCTGTGAAGACAAAACTACACCTCCAGCTACGGAGAAGTAGATGAACAATGAGGAAGACGCCTCAAAGCCTGTGATCTGGTTCCTGAAGCTCTTGTAAGAAACGTAGGAACAGTTCAGAGTTAGCTGGTTGAACAACAGACTCAAAGATGCCGTTCTTCTTAGACACCGGCCTTCAGAGGGACACGAGGACAAATTCAAGCGTTGTCTCTGCAAAGGACACGGCGATGAGAGTCAAATGTAACTCGATAAAACACAGCAGACGTTTTTCAACCTGTCACCAGAAGGTAGCTGGACGTTTATCTGGTACATGCACAGAGCTGCACCCGAGGAACCTGAGGAACCTGAGGAACCCGAGGAACCCGAGGAGTCTGGACTTGTCTGTCGGTCTGATAGAGGAACAGTTTCTGTGTCGGATGAGATCTGTTTCGCTTTGAGTCTTTCTTCTTCTTGTTGTTTCCTGATGTCCTACATGGGGGTCGAGTACCATCAGACACGTAGACTATAAACAAAGTTTAACTTGGAAATATAATTTCAAAGAATATACAGAAGTGAAGAATGAAAAAACATTTTAGTAAAAAAAATTAAAGAACTGAGTCAACCAAAAATACTTTCCTCCACTTATTTTTATCGAGAGCAAAACTTTTCATGTTCACGTTTGTTGTTCAAATGATCAAAACCCTTTTCCTGGATTTGGTGTCACGTGAGTTTCTTGTCGGCACTGAAAAGGAAAACCACAGACTTCAACGGGAGAAAAGCTGATGACGCAAGCAGGAAGTCCCCGTAGACCAGACCGCCACATTAAAGGACCGCGCTGCGCGGCCGTTGGAGGACACGGCCCAGGTAGCACAGCTATTCACATGCGGGGGACACCTATGTGGACAGGAAGCACTAAACAAACCCAACACGTGACAACAACGGTATGAAGTTGCAGCTTCTCTGCATCTTCCTTATGCAGAGAAGCTGGTTCATGCCTTTGTCTCCTCCAGGCTTGACTACTGTAATTCGCTCCTCATCGGGCTCCCTGGCAGGAGCCTGCAGAGACTGCAGTACATTCAGAACTGCGCTGCCAGGGTCCTGATGAGGGTGCGAAAATCTGAGCACATCACACCCATCCTCCATAAACTTCACTGGCTTCCTGTCAGGTTCAGGGTTGACTACAAGATCTGTCTCCTGACCTATCAATGTGTTCACGGCAGCGCACCATTTTACCTTAAAGAACTACTCACTACACATAACCCAACCCGTCATCTCCGCTCCTCCGACAGCCACAAACTCCAGGTCCCCAGGTCTAAACTCTGCACCATGGGAGACAGGGCCTTCCAGGTGACTGCGCCTCGACTGTGGAATGCCCTCCCCGACCACCTGAGGGGGCCACAGTCTTTAGAAGTTTTTAAAAACAAGTTAAAGACCTATTTATTTTTTATTGCTTTCTCTTAGTATAACTGTTTTTAGCTACCTCCTGAATGTTCTTTTATGTACTTTTAATGTTCAATGTTTCTGCCTGTGTAAGCACTTTGAGATGTGTCCTCACATGTAAAGCGCAATATAAATAAAACGTATTATTATTATTATTATTAAGTGTAGACCGGGGTAGGTAGGGTAGTTTGACATGTGACATCACAGCGCTGTTTCCACTCAGAGAAACAGGAAGCTGCAATAAAAGCTGTGTACCAGCGCCCCCTTGAGGATCAACAGCTCACCGCCTACTGAGGCACCTTCAGGTTTCCTAGGTGGACTTCCTGCTCCTGCTGCTGTGTCCAGATGTGGACGAGGGTCACCGGTTACAGGAGTTCATTCATTAACTCATTCATTCATGTATTAACTCGTTTATCAGCTCAGCTTCCACCTCAGAGCCCTTAGGACAGGAAGCAGGGCCGCTCGAGGAGGTCAGCTGACCTGTGGCTCATGATGATGATCCACCTGCCGTAAACCATCATGGAGGCTCCGCCCCCTGTAATACACAACGTTACTTTGTGGTCAACTCATTATAGTAAAAGAGTGAGTGAACTGAAACGCTCTCATAAGGCAACTCAGCAGATCGGAGAAGCTGCCAATCACCACCACTGTCCTCAGGTGTGCTCGTCCCCGTGACGTCACAGGCCCGCTGCACTCTGCTCAGGTGTGTTCGTCCTCGCGCGTCACCGGCCGACAGGTGATTTGAATAATCCGTTTCCTCGTTTTTTCACTCGGCTTCTTCAACGCGTCAAACTCGGACCCGCGCCGAGGACAATAGACACTTCGAGACACGAGACCGAGACCCGAGCTGCGGGTCTGAGAGCGTGAAGCGGCCCGTGATGCTGCGGGGATGAACGGTAAGACGCACCTGACTCCGCCCCCTCGCGCCAGCGTCAACTTCTCTATTGCGCGTGTCGGAATGTCTCGGTATTTGTTTTAAATGTGTCTCAGGTTTAAAGGACCTTTAAAGGGGAATTCGGCACAAATGATCCGCAATAAAGACACGTTTAATTTTGACAAATAAAATGTGCTTCCTGTTTCACACCTGAATGTTTGTGTGCTCAATTTTTAAACAGTCTTTTTGAGATCTTTTATATTTTACGTGATTCACGGTGGGAGTTTTGTCCCCGTTGTGTTTTTTCTATTGTAATTTTACATTTAAATAAATGTTTGGAAACCCTATTCCTGATTTTTAAGGGTCAATTTAGGTCACTAAATCCCCTTTCATGGTGAAGCGTTGTTCTATAATAAGAAGCAGGACATTAGGGATGTTCAGCTAGCTGGAATTTACATGAGGACACAAAGGACCTCTTCACTGTGACTTCCTGTTTGAGGGACAAGAAGTAGTCCTTCATTTCTGGATTTACTCAAACAACCATCAGAGGAGGAAAAGTCTGCGTATTTAAAAGGAGCAGAATGAAAGGAGGCTTTATGATAAAATGAGTTGTTCATAAACGCTGAAAGCCGAATCGCTCATTAAGAGAAGCTCCATGTGCTTTAATCTGTGAACATATTATTCATCTTCATGTGGACTACACAAGTCACTAAAAGATGATTTCTGTATCTGATGATTGCAGCTGTGCGATGTATATTTTGGGGACCATGACTCTTGGACTGCACGTTGAGGGGGTCTGAGGCCTCCGGTGACCCCTGCTGGTGCTCCTCTGCACCACAACTCTGGTTTTGCATCTTATTTCCGTTCTGAAGTGTGACAATACAAAGTCCAGTTAGACTGCAGCTTCCTTCTGCGTATGAATGCTCACCTGTGCAGCAGGTAGGAGCTCACCTGGATGCTCTGCACACCTGTGCAGCAGGTAGGAGCTCACCTGGATGCTCTGCACACCTGTGCAGCAGGTAGGAGCTCACCTGGATGCTCTGCACACCTGTGCAGCAGGTAGGAGCTCACCTGGATGCTCTGCACACCTGTGCAGCAGGTAGGAGCTCACCTGGATGCTCTGCACACCTGTGCAGCAGGTAGGAGCTCACCTGGATGCTCTGCACACAGCGGCTTCCTGTGAGGAGCAACAAAGTGTCCGTTAGTCGCCTGTTTGTCTTTTCCTCATTTGGGAAGTCATGCTGATTGAAGAAGACTTGAAACTAGAGACTGAGACCATAAACTCATGTTTACAATATTTACTGGGGGAATAAATCGATCACGTAGTCGTGCGCTCGCTGTCCTCTGGGGGGGTGACGCTGTGCCGTGAGGAGTGAACACTGAGGGCAACATTTAAAGTCCATTCAGCGGTTCCTTCCTGCACCTTGAGGCTCATCGGTGAACCACGTGTTGGATGCAGAAGCCCTGATGTGGAGACGAGCTGTCAGACGGATCAGACCAGCGTGAAGCTCTGTGTGTCACTGCGCTGCTGATATGCTGAACCTGTTTGTCGTACTGTCAGAGCGGATCAGGTATTAGCTGCACCCTGAATCCCATCACAGGCCTCCTTGGCTCCTCCGCTGGGTGAAGCGGAGGAGCCAAGGAGGCCTGAATAAGTTTATTCATATAGTGCTTTACAAGCTACTCAGACACTTTACAGTAATAAAACTAACGCAGCAACTTCCATAGTAAGTAGATATTTTTAAATCCTTCATTCCGTTGCTCTGCGATTGTCTGCCAGGCTTTTTTCTATATTTGCTGCACGCGGCGTCTGATGGACACGTGGACGCTCTGATGGACTCGGCTCCTCCTACTTGAGCCCGTCACACGTCACGCTGCGTTGCTGAAGTTAATCCATGTTTCCTCTTTTAATCTGAAGACGAGGCGCCAGGAGCATCTTCATCACACCTTCATCATCCTCCACGTGGTCATCTCTTCCGTCCCGCCATGAATCCCTACGCGACCACGAGACCCGCTCCGACCTCGCCCTCTAACCCCTACGATGTTACCCACAATGCCCCTCTGTCGGCCACCTCGCCCCCCCCCGCTCTCATCCAGACGGGTCGCAGCTCGGTGTCGCTCCGTCAGGCCTCGCCGCGCCCCGATGAGGGTCACCAGCTGGCCCCGCCTCCTGACTCGGGCTTCCCGTCCCCCCCGCCGCCCCGTCCGCTCTCCGGCCAGGTCTCCGTCATCGTGGCGTCCCCGGACCTCCGCCCGTCCCCCCCCCGGCCCGGGTGCGGCGAGGAGGAGGGCTCCCCGGACCTGGAGTGCTCCGTGTGCTTCAGCCAGTTCAACAACGTGTTCCGCTGCCCCAAGATGCTTCAGTGCCGCCACACCTTCTGCCTGGAGTGCCTGGCGCGCATCAACGTCAAGTCGGCAGAGCCGGACGCCATCCAGTGCCCGCTGTGCCGCGGCCGCACGGCGCTGCCCGCCCTCGGCCTGCCGAGGCTCGCCACCAACCGCGACCTGCTGTCCTACCTGCCGGACGCCATGCAGCGCGTCTACAGCGTCCGCTTCCTGCGCAGCAAAGGCAAGCTGCAGGTCAAAAGGTGAGCCAGGGAGGGCGATCGACGCATCGCGTTTGATTTACTTAATAAAACCAAGTGGGATTTAATCCACGTTTCTGTTTCAAACTGATTTAAAAACAAGCCGCTGACTCAATGAAACGCTTTGATGCTGAAACCTGAAGGGACTCTTTCCCTCTTGAAGGTCAACCGATGGTCAGCGGCGGTGGGGTCAGAGGTCGACAAACCGCTCCCTGGACGTGGGGCTCCCCAGCCCGCCGCCGGGGGCCCGAGGCGGCAGCGGGGGGCCGGGCAGCGGGGGCGGGCTGGGCGAGGCTCTGTTCAGACTGACGGGCCGGCCGGCGTGCCGCGCCTTCCTCCTCACCACCGTGGTGATGATGATGGCGCTGCTGACGGGCATCATCGTCTTCCTGCTGGCCTTCCCCGTGTGAGTGACATCACTTCCTCCCTGCGTCACCGTGAGGCTCCAGATGTGCAGGGCTTTTCTGCTGGTTACTACGGCGACTTTAATCGCACACCCGCTTGCACAGAATCCCGTTGTTCTATTTCTCGACTGACGATGAAGTAAAAAGAAGATGGCCGCCCTTCGTCTCTGAAGCTGTGTTAAACATCCTGTTACTGACATACCATAATAATAATATATTTATACTCGTATCTGTGCACTTTACAAAGAGACACCGGCGTTTTACCTGCGTGACGCAGATGAAACGTCCCACCAGGTCGAATCCTCAAAGGTTAAATATTTCCTCACGTGAAACTGAAGACGCGTCGCAGTTTATTGTCACTTTTGTTCAACAACGTTCGTGTGGAGGCAGAAACCTGCTCATTGTTTCATCACCTGGGCGGATTGAAGCTGAATGACGTGTTTTTTCTTTGTATGACAGTTTTAAATCTGTACTTTGTGTTTTTAGGATTTGACCTGTTTGTTTTACTTCATAATGTAAAAGTAATTTTTATATATTTATAACTGATAAGCTTGCACTGCCATGTTTGA
Source organism: Apeltes quadracus (assembly GCA_021346845.1). NCBI lineage: Eukaryota > Metazoa > Chordata > Actinopteri > Perciformes > Gasterosteidae > Apeltes > Apeltes quadracus. Next base: position 19,632,650 of record CM037929.1, on the reverse strand, counting down.
ACTTTAATAAATTCCCTTTTTGAATTGTTCACTTTTTTTTTGTTTTGTTGCAGCTTCTCAAACATCTTTTGTCTTGAAAAATAAACCCAGTAAAACATTTCCACTAGAACGAAAAGCAACGATGTTTAAGAAATAAAAGTAAGAAGATAAAGATCTCTGCCAATGGAAGCGTCTTTTATTCATTAAACTCCGTTTCGTAGGCGGCTCAAACGATAAACTCCTCAGATGGGAAACTGATCAGCTGTTCGGAGTTGAGCGCGTGAATGGAGCCATGAAGTTACCATGGCAACAACCACAAACTGTGTACTTCACCCCCATTGAGCTGGAACCAGTAGTGCGAGTATGAACCTGTGATTGGAAACAAAGCAACGCGCAACTTCCAATAGTCAATATTTAATGATCACATTGATCATAATTCACACGTTTAGCTGATATCCAGCTGCTTGTCTCACTGGTTTGTGTCCTCGCGGCTCCCTGATGTTCTCTGTGTGCTGGATGAGACAGCTCCATGAGGACGATGAGCTTATGGACGCATTTGATGGACTGTGAAGAAAAACGATCTCGTTCAATTATGTGGAAATGACAATAAATGTAATCAGGGCTTCAGTATTCTCTCCCGACGTTTCACACCCTGCGAAGTGAAACCGCTTCTTGATTATTTAACGTAACAGATCTTATTGTGTTCATATGTGGAAACTGCTCAAATCCGCCCGATAGAGAATGAATGAGCAAGTGAAAGAGCGCTGTGTGATTGGCTGGCTGCTGTCAGAGGGAGGAGCCTGTGAGGTTCCACTAAAGCTGCTTCTTGAGGACAACCAACTCCTGTTCCAAACAAAACTACATCTCCATGTAAATAATGTAATATTATCATGAAACTTTTAAAAATGCGAATGTCTTTTAAATAAAAAACAGAATGAAGATTTTCTTTGTTTCAACATCTGAATCAATAAATTCAGAATTAAAGTGGCTAAAACCTTTTATTCATGATCTGGACCTTCAGAGCTCCGTGAGGGACGGACTGAGGGACAGAGAGCAGAGTTCTGAGAGGACACGTGTCTCATGGACGAGGAATCCTTCCTCACAGATCTCATGGGAGGGGGCGGGGCCCCAGGGAGGGCGGGGTTCTGTTTCCAGGAGGGGCGGGGAACGAGGCCCAGGTCGCCGGGTCTGTAGCGGGCCATCAGGAACAAGGGATCCGGGGTCTGAGTTCTGTGGGACACACAGGGACGAATTACAGTCCGGTCAGCCCCCCCCCGACCCCCCCTCCCCCACTCAAAGAGACCAGAGAAACAAAATGACTACAAATGAGCCATTTAAACATCTGGGGGCGTCTGATGATCTGGTTCTGGTGGGACTCTGATCCAGTTCACTGCTGTGAGTCATGAACCTACGCGACGTGGACCGGGGGGCATCCGGTACCTGCTGGGGCTACCTGCTCTGAGGTCCTCTGTCGAGCTCCTCGGCCGTGGCTCCTGGTCCCTGGGGGGCGGCGCTCTGCAGGATCTCCAGCAGCCTCAGCATCTCCCCCCGATAGCTGGAGGTCCTCGCCAAGGCCTGTAGAGGTTAGAAGGTCACTGAGCGAGGAGATCTCATTGGTTGTTAAGATCAATGCCGCCCTGCTGGTCCAGGGTCAGGGCCTCCTGGTGCTACTGGTCCAGGGGCAGTGTGTCCTGGTGCTGCTGGTCCAGGGTCAGGGCCTCCTGGTGCTGCTGGTCCAGGGGCAGTGTGTCCTGGTGCTGCTGGTCCAGAGTCAGTGTGTCCTGGTGCTGCTGGTCCAGGGTCAGTGTCTTACCTTCAGCGTGTGGCTGAGGACGACGGCTGCTTCTTGCAGGACGGTCTCCAGGCTCCACCTGCTGCTCCTCCTCCTCCGGAGCTCCGCCCACAGCTCCTCGGCCTCCGATGTCCTCTGACGCTCCTCCTCGGTGGCTGAGGTCACGAGGTGTCTGGCGACACAGCGCGCGCTAAACTGTAACCAGCTACATGTGGTACTTCTCAGAGGTGAAGCATTTAGCTGCAGAGTAAGACCTCTAAAATGTTCTACCTGAGAGCGTCTTCCTCCACCTGCAGCCTCTTGTTGGTGGTGCCTCCATCCTGCAGCTGCACCTTTAGCTGGTGACTCGTCTTCCTCATCTTCTCCAGCTCCTGAAGCAAGTTTTAAAGGTAAAAGATCAACCTTGTGTTGTAGGGCAAGTAATAACATGAGAATCTTTCCTTTTAAAATAATACATATATATAGTTATATCCTCCTCTCTTCCGTATGATATGTAAAGCTGCTGATGAGATCTAAAGCTAATGCTGGTCTGCTGGTGGATGCTTGTGCTACTACAAGTACAAATGATAGGATTCTTTTTAAACACTGTTCCTCTGAGGTGTAGCAGAAGGTACAGGAGGAGTGGCAGAGTGGAGCTGTACTAGATTAGATGTTCTTGTTGACCTCTGACCTTCCTGCAGGCCAGGCTCCTCCCCCTGAGCGCCTCCACCTCTCTCTGCGCGTCCTCCCCCTGCGACTCCTCGGTGCTGTGCTGCAGCTGGATTATCTCCTCCAGCAGAGCGCTGTCCTCCTCCACCAGCAGCCGCACCTTCTGACGTAGCTCCTGGTGCCGAGCCCTCTCCTCCTGGACCGTCTTCTGGATCTTCTCCTCCATCTGCTGCTCCTCGGTGGAGCTTCTCTCCTGCAGCTCCCTGAGGGGGCGCCGCAGACATTGTTGACAAAAGGTCGTAAGGTCAAACATCACAGGAGGAGACCGAGATCAAACCATCTTTACTTCTGCCACACCGACTCTGCGTCCTCCTCCAAGGTTAACAAGGTGAGTTCAAGCTCCTCCCTCAGACACACAAGATTCTCTTTCATCGCCTCCACGTCACACTGCTGCTCCATCAGCTCCGTCAGCTGCTCCTCCAGTTCCTGCTGCTCCTCCAAAGCTGCCGCTGAGGGAGGAAGGAGGGTTAACTTGTGTGGCTGCCTCTTGGTCAGGTCATCCTTGTAAAACAATCAATGGATTTTACCTCATTAAATCCATCTTCATTAACGTTGATACATATATGTTGGGTGTAGTTTTTGTTATGGGTGCATGTTGGACATGTTGGTGCATGTTGGACATGTTGGTGCATGTTGGACATGTTGGTGCACGTTGGTGCATGTTGTACATTTTGGTGCACGTTGGACATGTTGGTGCACGTTGGAGCATGTTGGACATGTTGGTGCACGTTGGACATGTTGGTGCATGTTGTACATGTTGGTGCACGTTGGTGCATGTTAAACATGTTGGTGCACGTTGGACATGTTGGTGCATGTTGTACATGTTGGTGCACGTTGGTGCATGTTGGACATGTTGGTGCACGTTGGTGCATGTTGTACATGTTGGTGCACGTTGGTGCATGTTGGACATGTTGGTGCACGTTGGACATGTTGGTGCATGTTGGACATGTTGGTGCATGTTGTACATGTTGGTGCACGTTGGTGCATGTTGTACATGTTGGTGCACGTTGGTGCATGTTGTACATGTTGGTGCACGTTGGTGCATGTTGGACATGTTGGTGCACGTTGGACATGTTGGTGCATGTTGTACATGTTGGTGCACGTTGGTGCATGTTGGTGCACGTTGGTGCATGTTGTACATGTTGGTGCACGTTGGTGCATGTTGGACATGTTGGTGCACGTTGGACATGTTGGTGCATGTTGTACATGTTGGTGCACATTGGTGCATGTTGTACATGTTGGTGCACGTTGGACATGTTGGTGCATGTTGGACATGTTGTACATGTTGGACATGTTGGTGCACGTTGGACATGTTGGTGCATGTTGGACATGTTGTACATGTTGGTGCACGTTGGTGCATGTTGGACATGTTGGTGCACGTTGGTGCATGTTGTACATGTTGGTACATGTTGGTGCACGTTGGTGCATGTTGGACATGTTGGTGCACGTTGGTGCATGTTGGACATGTTTGTGCACGTTGGTGCATGTTGGACATGTTGGTGCACGTTGGTGCATGTTGGACATGTTGTACATGTTGGTGCACGTTGGTGCATGTTGGACATGTTGGTGCACGTTGGACATGTTGGTGCATGTTGGACATGTTGGTGCATGTTGGACATGTTGTACATGTTGGTGCACGTTGGTGCATGTTGGACATGTTGGTGCACGTTGGTGCATGTTGGACATGCTTTCTGCAGATGTGTTCTCTCACCCAGCTTCATGTTGTCTGAGTTGTGCTCGTTGATCCGGTCCTGGAGCTCCGCCTCCTGCCGGCTGTTCTGCAGCTTCAGGGCCTCGGTTTGCCGGTCGCTGGCAGCCGATCGGCTCTCCTCCAGCTGCACCAGCTCCGCCAGCTTCACCTGAGCTTCGGCCGCGGCGATCTTCAGGTACCCGGCGACGTCCGCCGTTTCCGTCGTAATGGCGACGCAGCCGGAGGCCAGGTCTTGGTTTTGCTGCTCCAACTCGTCACACCGGACTTGAAGCCTGAAGACACGTCAACAGAGGGGGGGTTAAGGACTAATGGCATTATGGGAACCAGCTGGTCACAATACATCCAGTTAACACTTTTTAAAACAGGCTGATCCACCACAACCGAAAACCCTCTATTTATTCATTTGTAAAGGAATTGGGACACAATGTGCAACAAATAATAATAGAAAGTTATAAGTTCACGAATGAATACAGATTCAATAATGAAGAGCTAACGTTACACAGCTAACTTTACAGAGTGAGCATTACACAGCTAATGGTACACAGCTAACGGTACACAGCTAACGGTACACAGCTAACGGTTCACAGCTAACGGTTCACAGCTAACGGTACACAGCTAACGGTTCACAGCTAACGGTACACAGCTAACGGTTCACAGCTAACGGTACACAGCTAACGGTTCACAGCTAATGGTACACAGCTAACGGTACACAGCTAACGGTTCACAGCTAACGGTTCACAGCTAACGGTACACAGCTAACGTTGGCTGCAACAGGCATCTGTAGGTTTCTGTGTTATTTTCAAAACACAAATGTGGAGCATTTAATAAGATATCGGAACACAATATTAATCTCGAGCACAATGTTGTAATGTCACATTAGCATTAAGCTAACTCGGTCTTACCTCTCTAACTGCTGATCCAGATATTTAATTTGCATCGAATATATCGACTCCTCTTTGTCGTCAGAACCGATTACTTCTCCCATAATTGGATATTTGTCTAAACCCTGTAAATTTCCTGACTTTTGTTTATCTCCACTCCTTTATTGGGGCATTTTTTTTAAAAGGTCCACAGAAAAATATATGAGAATCGGACTACAGGGTGCATCTGTTGCTAGGGAACGCTGCCATTAGGAACTGCTCGAAAAGTTGACCGTTCCTTTACTACCCAATGCACCAATCTGTACAGATTCTGGTGGCAAATCAGATCGCTGAGTGGTGGAGTGTGTCCAGTTTTCTGAGGGTGGTCTTCAATGCCATTTGTAAATGATATCACCATAGTACAATAAAGGAACAATGGTCATTTTCACCAGGGTGATTTTGGCAGAGCGTGTGGAGGAGGCCTTGTTTCGTACAAGAAACCCAGTCTGGCTGTGACACACACACACACACACACACACACACACACACACACACACACACACACACACACACACACAGACACACACAGTAGGTAACAGTCATATACAGTCATATACCAATGAGGCAACATGTTGCCTCATTTCTATGAAACTTGATGGCAGGATGAAGAAGAAAGCATTTCATTTTGAAGTGTATCTGAATCGTAGTATCCTAGAGGTTCATTGTCTCATATTAGCATGTTAGCATGAAGGTTCTTTGTCCAACCATCAGGAGCCAGAAGCTCAGCCCTCTTCTCACCATCACCTGACTGAGAGTGGACCCCAAGCTCCACCTGAGTGAAGATGCCTTCAGGTACAGTGCCTCGTTTTCATAGCTGAGGTTTCTCCTCTGCACGCTACCTGCGCCTCCCACAGGGCGCGGCGCCGGCGGTTTGATCCCGTCTGTTGCTTTTGGCCCGTGGAGGAAGATGTCTTCTTACATAATGTGCTCTTTGCACGAGAGGGGAGGAAGCCATGTTTATTTGAGCTTTGTCAACAACATGGTGACATTTATACTTCTTAAGGACATCAGTTGTGTGAAGACACTGTGACTTCCTGTCTGTGGCCCAATGGTTCCTACTGAAGACGCGAGAGCTTTCAAACACAGGTGTGTATATTCAAACAGGAGGAGATAAGGTGATGTAGGTGGAGCAGCCGAGCCTCTCTGTGGTGTCTGAGATGCACATGTGGAGACAAACCCTCTTTGTAGCCACTGTGTAACACTGTGTGTGCGTTCATGCATTCACCTCTCACAGCCCCGTCCAAGGAGGGTGCAGCTCCTCAGGAACCATCTCCTGCATGGAATTATTAGAGTTCCCCCATTTAAATTCCTGACTAATTGGTTAGTTGAAGCCACGCCCCTCAGGCGCCGCCCAGCTGCAGATGGGTGTTAGCCGGCTGCTCATCGAGCGCTGATCACCGACAGCTTCAAGCCCCGACGTGCCGCCGAGAAGGCCGTTACCATGACGATGAGAAACAACACACAGCGGCTCGGAGCAGGGTGAGATGATGACGATGGATCAAGAGCTTTGAAGCTTTTTTTTAATCAAAAGAAGAAAGTGTGAGGACCCACGAGGTTTGATGTTCTCTCTGAAAGTCTTCCTGGCAGTTAGTTGTTTGCTTGTTGGTTAGGCGTTTGCGTGTGTCTAACAATAATTTCCAAACCACAACAACAAAGAAGCCAGAAGTGGGCGGGGCCTAGGCAAGCTGATGACACCTCCTGCAGATTTATTATGTGAAGGAGGTGAAGGAGACAAGAAGGAGAAAGTCAGACCTCAACCATGTTCTCCTCCTCCTCCCGCAGGCAGCGCCCTGTGGGAACATCTGGCACCTTGGCCCCGCCCCCCCGGGGATGTACGGGGGAGGAGTCAAACACAGCTGGGATTGGTCAGGAGCTCCGCCCCCCCCCCCCAGAAACCGCCAAGATCTTGCTCGACTAATGATGTAATAATATAATATAACTGTGGTACTTGTACTGTAATACAGTAACATTATGTATTATAACGTAGTACTATGGAGCCAAACCCAAGATGAAAGATTTGAAACACACATGTGGATTGAACTTAAATATAAGATTTTAATCAAAAAATATAAAATCAGCAAACAAAAAATATAATACCGCAAATATAAAAAATATATAATTAAAAAAAAGAACTGAGTCAAAACTATAATCTACCCAAAAATACTTATTGTTTTGATGATACAAAAGATCAGAACTTTAGGCCTGGATTTGGCTCCTTACAGAACTCTTCAACTGGTTTTGCTGCTTTAATCGACAGTAAAGGGTGTGAATACTTCTCTCACCACCAGAGGGCACTATGAACTCAGACTAAGTATAAATGCATTATACACACTATAAACTCAGTATTCACTCAGAATAAACTTAGTACAAAGTAATAATTCTAAACACAAACTAAGTGTGAACACATTATAAACTGTTATAAAATGATCCGAGGAGTGACGATGTCATCGTTGATGTGTAATATTTATTACAGACTGTGAATAAACAGACAATGACATCATCACTTTAGCTTCAGAGAACAAAGACTGAAAGGGAACGTGTGCAGGTCCACGTCTGCCTACAAAGACCAGCATGCACTGGGGACTGAGTAACCGTGAGAGGAGAAGACGTGACGTCACCTCACAGCCGAGAGACTGTGAGTGACTGTGTGCGCGTGACTGTGTGTGTGTGTGTGTGTGTGTGTGTGTGTGTGCGTGTGTGTGTGCGTGTGTGTGTGCGTCTGTGTGTGTGTGTGCATAGAAAAGGAATGAACAAGAATCCGATGTCATTAAAGGCCCGTGACCTCCCTTAATGGCGCCCAGTCAATCATCATGTGACAGACAGGTAACAAACAGGGACACGGCAGCTCAAGGCCTCTCGGCTTCCATCGGCTGAGACAGGATGCCATCGTGAACCAGAGCAGGTCACAAGTCTCCCTACAAAGACTCACGATATGTAGCTCAACAGATTCTCCCCCAGAATCCCTCTCTGTTTGTCATTTTTGAAAATTAAGGGATCGACTTAAGAAATTCTAAACAACACTCAAACCAAAATCAAGAAAATAAAATTAAACGTAAAACTCTCAGAGCATCTGTGGTGTGAACTCAAGTAGATTCAGAACATCCCATCATTAACCCTAAATACATGAGAACATTTCCTAAGCACATTATTTTAACGTTTAGTTCCACACATTCTGGAGTGCATCGGCGGGCCGGCTCCTGCACAGCGCTGCGTGTGTGTTGGCCTGATACTTACGTACTAACAACCTTCCTTACACAGATCCAGAACCAGTTACAATCCTAACCCCAACGACGGCCCCGCGTGTCAGCAGCAGCAGAGGAGCTCCCCTTGACGCCTGACGGGTTCCAGCCGGGTTCCTGTTCACTATCTGCCACCTCCTCGCCAGCTGATGATGGAGGTGCAGCTTTCAGCATCATGCGACGCCTCGTGAGGCCGAAGCCAGGTTCTACTCTGCAGTCCCATGTGTTTCATGTCATCTACTTCCTTTTGCCTTTTGAAAAGCGTATTGAAGTTTTATTCCTGTGTGTTTCCAGTGCTGTGAGTGCCTTTAAGTCTTCTGGGCTGCGGTGGGTCACACACAGTAAACATCAGTATGCTTAAGATCCTTGACGCGAGATGACACGTTTATGACGGACGTGGAATAGATCGTCTAATTAGGGGCATAAGATGAGCTAAATAGCGTTTCCCTTTCATGCCGCAGGCTACAGAAACCTGTTCCTGTGATGCCACATGTTTAGATTCAGTGGAAGAGCTGATGATGTAATAACTAGTCACTCGTACCCAGAAGAAAGACTCACAATATGTGGCTCAACCAGACCGACAGAAACCTCCTCAGCTCCTTTCGTGTCCTGATGCTTTGACTCCGTCTTCGCTCCTTTTCTATCTGTTCTCCCTCACAGGTCCACATGGGTCGTGGTTCCGTCTGGACCTCGTTCGTTCGATGGGGAGCGTTTGGGGACGGAGGATGTCGCACGTGTTCGGACTGTAAAACCAATTTATAAAATAAATGAATCTCTGTTCAAATTCAAGATGGCGGACGTGCTGGAGGTCATGACACACGCCGGTAGATGAATAAAATCCTTGACCTCATGGTTTATGAGTCATTGGGGGGCCGCGGCCGGCGGGACGGAGACGGGGGCGTCCTGCTGACGTCCAGCCGCGGTTCCCCCGGTTACTCAGAGACAGAAAGGCTTCTGTTTGTTTTACTCACCACTCAAAGAACCAGCAGCCCTCCCCCCCCCCCCCCCCCCCCCCCCACCCCCACCCCCACCAGGCTCCACCAATCACGTGCAGGTGGAAAATGAGAACGGAGCAGACGGTCCAGAACCGTCTGGCGCCCACATTTAACCCCTCAATGGACAGTGGGAGGAAATCACACCTTCAAAATAAAGTACGGTATAAAACAAAGGCACTAAAGATCTGGTGCATTTCAATGTCCTTCATGTCACCGTTACTTTGTCGTCCCAACCAATAATCAATCGTCAATATTCAATCAATTAGGACGACTCACAATGCAAAAGATGTCAAAATAGAGTAAACAGTTTTTTCAAGGCTTTTGTTTTATGTTTCAGGGGAAGTTTCTTCTCTCAGTTGCTTCAGTTCCATAAAAGTGACGTAAATACAGTGATGAAACATCGGAATCCTTCACGCTGCAACAGAAGCTTCTTCCTTCTTCTTCTTTGTGTCCATTTGCAGTAGAACACGTGAAGTCATTTGGTGTTTTATAATTCTACATAGACTATTGTTGCATTCATCCCAAAAGCTTTTCATGTCTTTGTGTTCTTGACTTCAGGCCGAAGAACAAAAGCACCAATGTTTTTGTCCAATCAGCTCGGACGGGAAACAACAACACAAACAGTGCGAATGAAAACGATGGATGGACACGAACAATGCAGCCGCGGCGCCGGCACGCGGAAGGGAACATGTGACTTGGTTGTGGGAGGGGCCTCTGTGAGGGAGAGACAGGCTGCCCCGTTCTGCACGTATGCCCGTTGCCGTGGCGACGGACCACCGACCAGCTGCACAATGACCGCAACTGCGCGGCGGTGACCCACATCACACGGTCGCCATGGTGACGCCGTTACGGTTAAACGAAATAAAAGAAAGAAAGTTGGAGAAGAAAGTGAATAAACACGAGCGAAGACGCTGCTGGAAAGACGGGAGGACAAGAGGACACTGTGAGGACACTTCAGCCAGCTTCCTGTGCTCCTGCTCCTCACTGAAGACGTCTCTGAGGACGCTGCAACAAGAGAAAAAAGCTGCATCACTGAGACCTTCGGTGACCTTTGGTGACCTTTGGTGACCTTTGGTGACTTGTTTTGATGAAAAGGGAAGAACTCTGGACGGACATCTTGGATTTAAAAGTTAAAATCAAAAGTATTTAATAAGGAACATAACAGCAACACTATTTTCTTTTCTTTATTGATTACATGATAAATGCATTTTATTACTTGGTCTAATTCCCCCCCCCTCCTCCACCCGACCCCTCGTCCTCCTCCGGCTGGCTGGACTCTGTAAACTATTACATAACGGGACCATTAGCGGACAGCCGCAGAGAAACAACATCGTTGTTTCGGCCGGACGCACGCGAGCGACACGTGGAGGCGTGCACACTCTTTCAAAAGTGTTTCTGGTTGTGAGTGAGTGTGTGTGTGCGTGTGTGTGAGTTGCTGTTGCCTCTTCACATGTTTTATGAACCAATCACAGCCAGAGATTCAAACACGGAACCATAAACATGAAGCAGGTTCAGAAGCAGAGACTCTCAGACGGGTCAGAGAGTCACAGGGTCACATGATCACAGGTTTACAGGGTCACATGATCACAGGGTCACAGGGGTCACAGGGAAACAGGGGTCACATGGTCACAGGGTCACATGGTCACAGGGGTCACAGGGAAACAGGGGTCACATGGTCACAGGGTCACATGGTCACAGGGGTCACAGGGAAACAGGGGTCACATGGTCACAGGGTCACATGGTCACAGGGTCACATGGTCACAGGGGTCACAGGGAAACAGGGGTCACATGGTCACAGGGTCACATGGTCACAGGGTCACATGGAAACAGGGGTCACATGGTCACAGGGTCACAGGGAAACAGGGGTCACAGGGTCACAGGGTCACATGGTCACAGGGAAACAGGGGTCACATGGTCACAGGGGCACATGGTCACAGGGTCACATGGTCACAGGGGTCACATGGTCACAATTTGCATTGCTCACATCAGATCCTTAGATATTTGTTCCTTCATGTCGGAGCAACTGAACAGATTGTAAATCCAGTCGCAGATGAAACAGAGGACACTTCCTCCTCATCAGGTGTCTTTGTCCTCTGATCTGGGTTCATGTTCCTTATGTGCACTTGTCCCCTTTCTATTGAATATGGAGACAATGATAACAAACCTGCCTGTTCTATAAATAGCTTTGAGATGTAATCGGATGTCGGTGAGAGAAAGCCGGCTGCAGTGCATGATGGGATGCGACGTGTCGTCACCTGAGGTGAAACTCTTTGTTCCTTCGGGGACGAGGAGGAGGAAACAGAAGTTACCTGAGAATTCACCTGAGCACATTCCTTTCCTAGTGAGGCTCCTCTCCTCCACCCTCACAGTCCTGTCAAAGGTGGAGCAGCTTCATCACAACATCTCATATGTATAGTACCTGGATGTAAGCGTGTGCTTACGTAACGTAATGTCACAAGTACCAGAGTCTGTAACTTCCTGTGACTTCAACACAGAAATCACACGATGAGAAAAGAGTCCAAAGTGAATTTAAATGTCATTCTGGAACCTTCACGTGCTGCTCACACAGAGTTGTCGTTTTTTGAAATGATTTTTGATTTAGTGAAAACATTACATCATGAAAGTATTGTAAGATATTGATCTGATTGTTGAGGTGAAACAGGACCGATCTGCCTTCCTTCCGCGGTGATTCAGCGGCGGTTTTCCCCGTTAAGCAACCGGTCGTCGGTCCGGGAGGGGCCAGCGGCTCCTGGGCGGCTCTTAAAGCCACAAACCTGCGCGTCAGGATATAAAGCGGGAGCCGCGCGCTGCCAGACACTTACCGACTGCTCCGAGAGCCGAGACCCAGAGAAAAGCACCATGTACTCCCGATCCAACAGCGTGACAGTGACGGTGCCGCGGGAGAGCTTCGCCCGCAGCACGGAGCCCGAGGTCTTCACCTTCGAGCGGATACCGACTCAGGCCACCGCGATGCTGTCCTACGTGCCGATCCGGCCGAGGAAGCGCTGCACCCGGGTCATGTACCCGGCCAAAGTGCGCATGCACCTCCCGCCGCCGGAGAGGAGCGCCGCCAAGCGCTGGCTGCTGGTTCTGTGCCTGGTGGTGCTGTGGCAGATCTACACCGAGGAGCCCTGCGGCGGCGCCGACGCGCTGGCACCGGGCGGCGCCGACGGCCCGGTGTCGGTCAGCGACTTCCAGAGCTACGCTTACCCCCAGCAGCCCGCGGAGGAGCAGCCGCGCGCGGAGCTGGGGCCCGCACCCGGGCTCCTCTCCACCGCACCGGCCATCTGAGGACGGCGGCCCCGCCAGGGGAGCGAGAGAGAAATCCCGGGGAGGTTCCGCAGCTGGACGCCCTGTGTGACCGATGCACCGGGCGGCTGCAGGGGAGAGGCGAGGCCGGGCAGACAGCTCCGCACACGGGCTTCTTCTGCGCCCCCCCCCCCCCCGCGGGCAGCACCCGGCCTGGAACCGGACACACGGAAGAATAACGAACTATGAATGAATGAACCGAACGCTGAAACTTGAACTAAAGAACACTTGAACTCGTCCGGTGGGACTGAAACACTGACTGCACTCAATGTTACTATCTGTTGTCTAAATGTCTTATTTAGTTATTTATTCTATTTGCTATTTATTGATTAATAATAAAACAATGTCTAAAAGCAGTTTTCCGTTTGCCGCCTCTTCACTGTTTTATTCTTCTGAATATTGTGTTTCATGGATGTTTCTGCACATCTGATCATAATCAACACATCTGCTTCATTTGCCTGGTCTTATATATTTGAAAACAAGTCTTGTATGGACTTACAATGATATATATCATGTATTTATGGTCATATTGTAAGTGTTATATAACTTTAGTGCTCTGAGGCTGATGCTTCTCTTCAGTTGGTTCATAAATCTCTGCAGGAAGTTTCTCACATTTACGATCAGCTGATCACCGAGAAGAAGAAAAACATAAAGAGCAGTCAAGAGAGGGAAAGTTGATAATACTCACATACATGATAATACTCACATACGTGATAATACTCACATACATGATAATACTCACATACGTGATAATACTCACATACATGATAATACTCACATACGTGATAATACTCACATACATGATAATACTCACATACGGAAATAGATGAATACTCAAATACTCACATACATGATATACTCACATACATGATAATACTCACATACATGATAATACTCACATACAAGATAATACTCACATACATGATTATACTCACATACATGATAATACTCACATACAAGATAATACTCACATACATGATAATACTCACATACAAGATAATACTCACATACGTGATAATACTCACATACATGATAATACTCACATACAAGATAATACTCACATACGTGATAATACTCACATACATGATAATACTCACATACATGATAATACTCACATACAAGATAATACTCACATACATGATAATACTCACATACAAGATAATACTCACATGCATGATTATACTCACATACATAGATACAAGTTGATAGAGAAGGTGGAGGTTCGTATCACGGTTTTCGGTTCTGTACGGTTCTTGTTTTTATTTTTATTTTATATTTTATGCTCCAGAAATGTACTTCGGCATGTGATATATAGCTGAATTATCCACAATGTAGATTACAGTATTTAAGAAAGTGTTACATCTTGTAACAAACTGAATTTCACTTGACGTTCAGCTCATTATTGGGACCATCTCTGAGGGAAACTGAGATATTGATACGGCAAGAGAGAAAACATTGATGACATACTTTTCATTTATTTGGCAAAAAGGGAGAATATGTATTGCCATCTCAACAGGAACTTATGTGCCTTTTAGCACACAAAGATTAAAATTAACTTAATCAAACTGCCAACTTCGCCATTTTTACACGTGACGTGACCTGCAGCACTCCTTACGCCACTTTTAATGTCTAATTGCGCGTCCACACAACTCTTTTTTCACGCGAAAAGTGACAAACAGCACGCGGTTACATTGCGCATGCGTCGAATCGTGCGACGCACACAAACCGAACCGAGACACGTGAACCGAACGGTTCGGATGATTTCTCATGTACCGTGCCACCCCTAGAAGCTTCATGCTCTTGTCTTTGTTTCAAATCGATTCAATTCATTTTATTTTGTAGAGCCCAAAATCGCAAATTACAAATTTGCCTCAGAGGGCTTTACAGTCTGAACACATGCGAGACCCTCACATGGGCACAGGAACAAGTCCCCAAACAATGAACAAACCCTTCCAGGGGAAAAGGGAAGAAACCTCAGGGAGAACGTCAGAGGAGGATCCCTCTATCAGGATGGACAGACTGCAATGGATGTCATGTGTACAGAATGACTCATACAGATGTTAAACACATTCAACTCCTACAACAGAAATGATTCAAAGAATTCCAAGTAGCCGGCCAGGTGTACGACAGGACCACTGTTCATCCGAGACTGAAACAGATACCAGATCAGTGTGAACACGTCTGAGCGTCCTCCTCCCTAACCAGGGAAATCACCTCCATGCTTCCTCATACCTCATCTCCTTCTTCACCTGCTTCCTCATCTCCTATAATCTCCTTCCTCATGTGCAGCAACGACTGCTTCACCTCGGAGGAGGAAGTACTTCTTCCCCTCTTCATGTGTGTTATTAGAGATCATATTATTAACATACGATCTGATTTCATATGAATTATTTTACAGTTATTCGATTTAATTCCATTCAATTCACACTCCGCTCTGCATCTGCCAAGCTGTTCCTCCCTCACGGAGAGCAAAACACTCCACACCATCACGTTCTTCTTTTCAGAGGAGCCACAGCGTCCAGCGGCCTCGTGTCTCCAGCTCAGAGACACTAGGATCCACCCGCTCAGAGACACGAGGATCCAGCCGCTCAGAGACACGAGGATCCACCCGCTCAGAGACACGAGGATCCACCCGCTCAGAGACACGAGGATCCACCCGCTCAGAGACACGAGGATCCACCCGCTCAGAGACACGAGGATCCAGCCGCTCAGAGACACGAGGATCCAGCCGCTCAGAGACACGAGGATCCACCCGCTCAGAGACACGAGGATCCAGCCGCTCAGAGACACGAGGATCCAGCCGCTCAGAGACACGAGGATCCACCCGCTCAGAGACACGAGGATCCACCCGCTCAGAGACACGAGGATCCAGCCGCTCAGAGACACGAGGATCCAGCCGCTCAGAGACACGAGGATCCACCCGCTCAGAGACACGAGGATCCAGCCGCTCAGAGACACGAGGATCCACCCGCTCAGAGACACGAGGATCCAGCCGCTCAGAGACACGAGGATCCACCTGCTCAGAGACACGAGGATCCAGCCGGGACGGACTGAAGGCTTCTGATATCTGAGACACAACAACAAAGTTTCATCCCAGCGGATGAAGAGCAGCTG
>CM037929.1:19606883-19614383 GCA_021346845.1 Apeltes quadracus | reverse complement strand
AAAGGTCACGTATTTGCTCCACTTCCTCTTCATTTCCTCTTTCCTCTTTCTCTGCCTATAATTCCTCATCGAGCTTCTGAGGAAACCGCAGGAATGTGAGGCGAGAGTCGGCGAGTCGGAGAGCCGTTGAGACCCGACGAGCGGATGAGCTCATCGTCTCCACCCATCAGACGGAGGCCCACAGCCTTCATTCCTCCGCCAGCAGAGACACAGTGGAAAAGTACAAGGAGGAATCAGAAGGAGCAGATGAGGAAAGAGTTCAGCTAAATCAACTTATCAAAATCGTAACATATGACAACTTTAATAAGGAAATAAACTCTATTCATAACACGTAAAGGATGCGTGTGACTCCTCCAGCGGAACGTTTCCATTGACTCACCATGTAGAATTACGTTACAACGTTCACTAGAAAAAAGGAGATGAGAAAGGAAGCATCACATCGTTCCCCAATCTGTCCATCTGTAATCCATCTGTAAAGGAAGTACTTCCTGTTGTAAATGTGATGATGCCCTCCCACTCAGTATTTCATGTGGTCCATGCTTTGTATATGTCACTGTGCTTTTCCGGCTGAGTCACCCAGAGGAGCCCGACCCCCCGAGGATGAATCACCCGCCGTGTGCAGCGCTGGTAGCAGCATCGTTCCTGCCGATCCAGACCACATGGGTTCAGATCGGAGGAGGCGTTCAGGTCCTCACGCCAGACTGATCACACCTGCGTCTGACTGTTTAGTAGAACTAAACAGTGTTCAGTTTCCATGATTCTCGTGTGTGTAACCAACTCTGAAGACATCTAGGAAACACCAGTTTATGTCTGCGCACAGCCGGATGGATTAAAGCCAGTTCGTCCTCTGCACGGAGGGAAACACGTTGTCTAATGTCGGTTAATGCAAAATGCTTCATGTGCACTTCTGTACAAATGTACAGAAACAATGTCTCCTGTGGCTCCTGAATCCACCAAAACCTACTACATAATCCCTCATTTGCATATTTTAAAGAGCTTCTAACACAATAAATGTTCCTCTTACGGTAATGTAGAGATGAAGTTTACTCTTTAATTCAATAAATGCTCCTCCTAATGCAGTGAGGAACGTTAAGTCAACACGGTCAGCAGGATGACCTTTTCCCTGTGAAACACCCGGCTTTGAGTAACGCTGGGCTTTTGTTGTGACATCAACTGCAGCAGTGACATCACTTCCTCTGCATGAGGCTTAGCACAGCTTCCATTCTTTTAATTGATACATATTAATTAAAAAGCCCAGGTACAATGAAAGTTTTACCACAATGCAAACATTTGATTACGCCACGTTCCTGTTCCCCAGAGGATGAATCCAACAGACATGTGACGTCTAGCGCCTCCATGAGGTGGACTTGAAGAGGGACATCAACTGTTGGATTGTTCTTTACCAGAGACTATTTATTAAGTAGACATGCCACTTCCTCAACCCTCAATACAACTCGTGTAGGAAAACCCGTAACGGCAAAGATGGCAGTTGTATGCACATGTCCCGCCCCTCCCGCTGGAAAGCCAATTTAAGCCTATCGTCTGGTTCCACTGACGCATGCGCACAGTTGAGGTTTTGCGACAGCGGAGACGATGGCGTAACACCGGCATTCTGGATAGAGACGTAAATTAAGGTTGGTGTCGTGAAGCCTTGTGCATGCGCAGTGACAGTAACCTGTGGGGGAAAAAGGTGTTTTAAACCTTATTTTGGGGCAAAGTCATCAAACTTTTCCAGCGATTTTTATCATATTCTACTGCTGTTTCTATACATGTAGTTTTTATGTCCCGATGACCAGTGAAAGTGCATTTCTGACTCTCTGTCCATTGATTGAGACAGGAGTGTAGTCTTGTTATAGCTGCCCGGAGGCGTTGCAAAGATGGCGGCGAGTGGCGCGACTTGTCTAAAAGGACTTTGTCTTTACTCATGTTTCCCTCGGAATTAGAGTCATAATCAAGTCAACATGTCGCATCTCACTGTGGTTTATGACTAAAATAGCCTCGGCTGGATTTGACTCTCACATTGCTAACATGCTAATGTCACATTGCTAACATGCTAATGTCACATTGCTAACATGCTAATGTCACGTTGCTGACATGTTAATGTCACATTGCTAACATGCTAATGTCACATTGCTAACATGCTGATGTCACATCGCTGACATGCTAATGTCAGTATTGTAGTATTGAGTTATTAGTATTGAATGACATATTTCAAACTCTCTTCCAGCACCTTTACACTGTCATGTGAGTGTTATGCGCGTGTCTGTGCGTGTGATCCCCTCTCATTACCATCTTTGTTGCTGTGTACACAGATCCTCGGCACCAGGGGGGGGCTCCTGCGTCATGAGGAAGAGCCTCAAACCGGTCGCCTCTGGATGGATGAGAGGAGCCGCAGGCAGGAGGTGATGTCATAATGACACAGAGTCCATTAAGCATTGCAGAATAGCACAGCTCATATCATGGCGCCACTTGCACTACTTCATTTAACTCAGTCATCACCTCACCTTCATCACCTCATCTTCACCTGACTTTCATCTCTTCAGTGACTCTTATTTGAAAGAGACTGACTTTCTGCAGTTGTTCAAACTTCCTGTGTTTTACTTTGAAACTCTGCTGCCCCCTGTTGTCATAAACACACACACACACACACTCATAGTAAATGGTATTAACTGAGACGGTTATAATTATATTGATTCATTATATTACTACTTTGATTTATTTGTTTCGTCTCCAAAAGTTTTAGTGTAGTTTTTTCTGAAATTATTTTCTAAGAAGACAGTAAACACATTAATGGTTCCCCTTAAAATCCCATTTATCAGAGGATTAAAGTAATTTAATGGGACTATTAATGCATTATAATAACTGTATAATTAAGTGGTGAAAAGCTTCAAAACTCTTGAATCAAAACTTTCAATTCAGTGCAACAACAATTAATTTATCCATCTTTTATTTACCCCATAAATCGGATAGAAAAAATACATTTAAATCTCTTTATCTTTAATCTTTAACCAATAATTAATTGTCAGCCAAATAGTCCTAATTAATATGTAAAGTAAAGAGTGTTTTTTCTATTTTATTATTTAATATATTATGTTTCATTAATTGGCTTTTCAAATTTCCAACTGTATTGATAGATATTCTACTATAAATATATATTTGTAGTAAAACAAGTTAATGCATGTGTTTTTATAAATAAATAAATATATTTATTTAGAACTGGCCCGTGTTTTCTCCAGAGCTCCTTCTCAGATGTCAGAGCCTGCGAGGGCTCATGTTGCCTTCCTCCTCCTCCTCTTCCTCCTCCTCCTCCTCCTCCTCTTCCTCCTCCTCTAAACGGGATGTGAGGTAAATACACAGAAACTTTTTCTTTTCTGTCCGTTCCCGTCTCTTTGGAGCTCCTCTTCCTCCTCCTCCATCTCCTCCTCATACTCCTCCTCCTCCTCTGCTTCCTGAAGTCCAACTGGGAGAGCGTTGAGAGAAGGAGGCGCCGCCGTTACTTTCCTCCGCCATGATCCTGTAAGCTGCTCCGGAGCTCAGCGACCCGCCGGACCGAACCGGGCAGAAACTCGCCGCCGTTCTGGAGCCGGAGGCCAGGTAGTCAGCTGACAGGCCGTGCGTGCGAGTGTGCGTTTGTGTGTGTGTGAGTGTGTGCGTGTGCGCGCGTGTGTGTCTGTGTGTGTGTGCGTACGTGCGTGCGGTCTCACCGGGGCCTGAACGGGACGTGTCCGGTTTGTTGCTGATCGACTCAGAGAGAAAATCATCTTCAGCTGCAGATACAGAATAAAGATAGATGTGAATAAAGATAAACATCAGTAAAATACAATAAATCATGTTGAATATGCAAGATGAAAATAGCACATATTTATTAAAAAAGCATTGAATTCTTTAGTCAGTGCCCTTAAATATATTATATTACAGGTATATTATTACTATCAGAGATAAATACACTACAGATTATATGAATCACAGTTAATCATACTATAAAGTAAAAACTTACTGTTAAAAGTTTGTTTTGTTATTGTTGTACTTCCTTGCTTATTCTCATAAGAACTGTTTCAATGCAGCCGCAACTACGTTTAGCCTCTACAGTTAGCCACTGCAGTTAGCCTCTACAGTTAGCCTCTACAGTTAGCCACTGCAGTTAGCCTCTACAGTTAGCCTCTACATTTAGCCTCTGCAGTTAGCCTCTACATTTAGCCTCTGCAGTTAGCCTCTACAGTTACCAACTGCAGTTAGCCACTGCAGTTAGCCTCTACAGTTAGCAGCTACATTTAGCCTCTGCAGTTAGCCTCTACCGTTAGCCTCTACAGTTACCAACTGCAGTTAGCCTCTACATTTAGCTGCTACAGCGCTCCTCGGCAGAGGCGGTGCTGTAGCTTCAGTGCTTCAGTAGATTCTGCCATCAGGTCTGTTCTAGAAGATATCGACAGCGAATTAATTTTAAAAGAGGAACAGAGAAACGCGATACAGGCATTTGTTGATGAGAACGATGTTATTGGTTGTAGGTCTGTCCAATTGAGTGCAGAGGCATTTTTTTCCTGGTTTGTTTGAAACACGGCCCATAATCACAGCACCAGACTTACATTCTGACTAGAATCGAGTACGACTACGTCAAGCTTAATTAAAATGTACACTGCGAGTTTTTAAGGCACCAGCTGTCACGTTTTATTAAAGAATCAATCTGTCAGGTTATTATAATAACAACGGTGGATGTAAACACATTGTAGATGTTAACATGCAAGGTGTCCATTAACCAAGTGTGTGTGTGTGTGTGTGTGTGTGTGTGCGCGCGCGTTTGTGTGGGCATGTGAGTCACTTTAACCCCGTTTCAGGTCATGTTTCCTGCATCGCATCTGTTGCTACGGTTACCTGCAGTAACAGAGTCAGTTCAGGGCAGAGATGTTGTGTTGGTAAATAAGTCTGAAGTGTTATTAACATTAGTTATGTGTGTGTGAGGGATCATGTTTGGGTTTTTTAGTGTTACTCGGCTCTGCTTACTCTGTAGTCGAAGGTTCAAACCTTTTGTACACAGTAGATGTCCTCTCAGCGGTTAAGTGAGTTAGTTGTCTCACGTCCGGGGACAACCCTGTCTTCCCATTGCCTGGTCAACTTGTGGATGACCCTTTGTAGTGAGCGAGCTAACATGCTAACGGCTCAGACTTCCCTTTATCTGCTTCGTTCATAACTCTTTCACACGTGAGAGATTATCATCAAAATCAGATTGGCTTGAAGTTCTGATTGGATGTCGGCCCTCTGAAAGGCAGGACTTTAATTCGGACTGAGAGTCCAGTGCTTTGTTTCTCTCTGGTGCTTTTGGAGGTAAAATGTACTTTGAGGAGGAATAATATACTTTAACGTTAGTGATTGAATATGAGCCAGAAACAGTAAAGCAATTATATTCCATGTTTGTGTGTTTTCGTGCCACCAGAAGGTCAGTCAAACAAATGTTACTCTGCTCAGCTATTGTAGCTCAGATGATTGTGTGTGTGTGTGTGTGTGTGTGTGTGTGTGTGTGTGTGTGTGTGTGTGTGTGTGTGTGTGCGTGTGTGTGTGTGCGCCCAGGCTTCAGCTGATTGACCTCAGAGTTACTGCACAGATTTAAAGTCTTGGATCCAGAAGGAATGCGACACAGCAAAGCTCTCCAGTCGAGGACACAGTATTGATTCCTTCTCCTTCACTGTGTCCACCCTGAACTCGTCCACCATGTGTCTCCGGGTGTGTTTGATAGCGCTCGCCTTCAGAGCTCTGCATGTTAAATCATGCGCTCCTCACATTCTTCAGATACCTGCAGCTCTTTTTAAATCATTTGCTGCTCTTCTCAGGTTCAGCCCTCGTCACCTGCTCTCAGGTTACCGTTGCATTCTGGTCCTTCAGGAGAGCTGAAACGTCCCTCTGGAGCCCTCTGAGTGTGAAGGACACTTCGTACCTTCTGTTGCTCCTCAGCACACTTTGAAGGCACCGACATGGTCACCAAACAGCGGCTGAATGTCTGATGTTTGTTGGAACTGTATGAATGAAATGAAATAAAAGTCATTGGCCTTTTAAAAGTATTACCCCTAATTGAAAGAGAAAACAAAGGTTCCTTCGGGTGCTGCATGTGAGTTACCAAAGTGGTTTAACAAACATGCCCCATAAGGCAACGCTAAATAGAGACAACCAATGGGCTAACTTAAAATGGGCTAACAAGTCTCCCCTCTGGCCAGTAGGCTCAACGTTGCTGGATATCAAACCAGTTAGGAGAAGCTCAAACGTTTGGTCTGAGAGCCTCAAGGTTCTCAATCAGGTTCTCAAGGCCAAAGAGTCTTTCCACTGATACTCTCTTTATTCTGGGAAACTCATTCCCAGCGTCCATCCCTGTGGCTCCTGATTCAAAGTAATTAGCTACTTCATTCTCCACACAGGCGTCCTCCTCACTGTGATCCAAGCTACAGAATCATCCCCGATGCTCGATGGCCGGCGCTGGGTGGTTGGGGTTTCCCCTGTTTGCTCACACCTTGTCTGGCTTCTGCTGCGCGACTTGGTCCTTCCTCTCCTGGTCACGCAGCCAACGTAGCGTAACTTGAGCCAGTAGAGCATCATTATCCTCAAGAACTCGTGCAAATCGTGTTTTGATTGCCGCAAATGAGACTAACGCGAGTAACAAACTCATTTAAGTTTCATTAATTGTAACTGTGTTACTTGATTTAAAAAAAATACTTAGTTAAATGCTTGTTACCGCTAAAAGTATTAAGGAATTCCAGTAACGCGTTACTCGGAAGACTGGAACCGATTGGTTGGGTTCAGGGCAACAAAATACCGGGTTAGGCTTTAAAAGAACATTGTTGTCTTCTTTTCAAATGATATTGTAATGTAACGACTTAACGAGTAACAACGCAACAAATAAAAGATGGAAGTAATGGTGTAGCGTAGCAACGCTATGTTACAACGTAACGGAACAATTTAATCTTAACAACATAATTCAACAACGCAAGCAACAACTTGACAACTTAACGAGAAACAATGTTACAAATACCAACGTTAGAAGTAACATGTAAGGGGACAACGTGCTGGCTCAGTTATAACACCTCATGCTGCTATTGTATCTCTATTCCGGTTGGCTGTTAAACAGTGGACGTTTTTAGTCTGCTTACAGCCTGTGTGTGTCTGTGTGTGTGTGTGTGTGTGCGTGTGTGTATGTGTGTGTGTGTGTGTGCGTATGTGAGGGCTGTGCTCAGCTAAGCTTTGTGTGTGTTTTTATTGTTTATGGCATTACATAATAACAGCAGCTACAGAAGGACTTTGTTCACTTTAGAAACTGTGTGTGTGTGTGTGTGTGTGTGTGTGTGTGTGTGTGTGTTGTAACGGAGACGAAGTCTCTTGATGTCTTGTATACATATTCACTTCTCCCGCTAGGAGAGGCCTAGCTGCACATGGGAGAACTTCCCTGTCTCCAGCTGGCAGCTAATGCTAACGCTGGCTAGCACAGCCTACAGATGTAAAGCGTTGGTGCACAGCGAGGCG
>CM037929.1:19571883-19601883 GCA_021346845.1 Apeltes quadracus | reverse complement strand
ACAAAAAGCAGTGGTCCAAGTTAAAAAGTGTCCGTGTTAAAAATACACGTGTCCTTTTCTCGTGGCCAATCCAGCGATTATTTCTTTTCACGTCGTGTCCCTCAAGGCCCCGATCGGCCTCAGGTGTTTGAAGGGTTGGGTTCCCGATTCGGCCAGCAGATGGCGCTCTAGCCGTCCCTGGATACAGCCATCTCCTCGCAATGTAGCGTCCTTCCAGGACACACACACACATTTATATACAAACACGTTTATACACACACGTATGCTGTACACACACACACACACACACACACACACACAGCTGCAGGAGCGCAATGAGGAGCAGACAGGGACACGTGGGGACACGTGGACCGCGTCAGAGGGACCCTCTGATTGGAGGACGGCCGTGGTCCCCACTTCACACAGCGTGCAGACACACAAAACTAACGTCCCTCCTCCGTCTGTCCCTCAGAGGACACCGTCCTCCCCACCCTGATGACTCTGAGCTCCACCTCCTCTCCGGCTAGCAGAGGCAGCGCCGCGACGACCACAGCTGTGCCAGGTTTGACCTCTGACCTTTCCCCCACATCCACACGCGCTAAGAACTGAGCCGGGGTCAGCCGCTAAGTAACGCCGCTCCGTCCGCAGCCGCCGCCCCCTCGGCCAGCGGCGCCCCCGACTACGGCAACACACCCGTCCTGATTGGCTGCCTGGTGACCATCATCCTGCTGCTCGTCATCGTCATCGTCTTCATCCTGTGGTGCCAGTACGTCTGCAAGGTGCTGGAGAAGGTGAGACATCGATAATTCCTTTATCATTATATTTTACTATATTCTATTTCATTCCTGTTGTCTTGTTGTCCGACTGTCTGCCGTCATGCGCCAAACGCAAGTCAAATCCCGTCTGACATAATTTGGTCATAAATGTTTCCTGATTCCTAAAAAGAATGAGAAGTGAAATATACGGATTGTTAGTGGAGCTCCTCCTCCTCTCCTCCTCCTCTCCTCCTCCAGGCTCCCCGTCGGATCCTCAGCGAGGAGGTGACGGTGCGGCTCTCCTCCTGCAGCGACACCATCGTCCTCCAGACCCCCCCGGTGCCCCCCCGCTCCGGACACGCCCCCTCAGGTAGACAGGGTGCCGCGCACACAGGAGGCGTGGCTCCATCTGCTCCTTCACTTTATGAAGAGGAGCATTCACTGAATCAATATGATCAATAGGATTATTAATAGGAGCTTCTGGTGAACAACATTCACCACTCAGCTGAAACCTTTGACGCAATGTGATCTCGCAACGTGTCCTCAGACCCCGCCCACACCGACCCCCACTACGAGAGGGTGTTCCTGCTGGACCCGCAGTACCAGAACCCGGCGGCGCTGAGGAGCAAACTGCCGGAGCTGTCTCAGAGCGCCGAGGCCTCCGGTAGGCTGGGACAGAGGTCACATGGTCACGTGGTCACATGCAGCGATAGTGATACTTATAAGTAATATGTTATCAGTGATGATGGGTACGGTGATATTATCGTGTCGTGATGACAGTGTGAAGCCACCCCAGTGCGTCAGTCTGCCCCCTGCTGGCCGTTCTTAGAACCATCCGTCTCCTCACTTCCTTCTGCTTCTCCTTTTTTCTTCTCCTCAATGAAGCATGCTCCCTCACTCTGCAGCTCTTCTCTCTGTCCTCCTCCTCCTCCTCCTCCAGCTCTCCTCCTCGGTAACCCTTTCTACGACTACCTCCTACCGACGTCGTGTCACATGGCGTCCGGCTGGCTGCGCGGTAAGAGCTGAAAGGTGTGGCTTTAGGGAAGAGGAAGCATTTTATTCTTTATTATTCGTTGGTTAATAAGCAGGACATGTGTTTGAGACAACATTACAGACCATAGGTTCTCCCTCCCCCAGCGTGTGGAGGAGGCTACGCCGAGCCCGACGTCACCCAGTGCACGCCCCACCAGTGTTTCCATAGCAACGCCCCGCACTACGCCGAAACCGACATCGTGCGCCTGCAGGGCGTGACCGGCAGCAACATGTACGCCGTGCCCGCCCTCACCGTCGACTCGCTCACCAGGAAGGACATCTCCGCCGCCGAGTTCCCGCGCCAGCAGCTCATCTTCCGGGAGAAGCTGGGGGAGGGGCAGTTCGGAGAGGTGAGGGGGAGGAGGCGGGGTTAAGAAAACCACCGTGTGCTTGGTGCATGTGATCTGTTCCCCCCGTAAGAAAGCGCTGTGTGCTCACGCCTACCTGCCCCCTGCAGGTCCACCTGTGCGAGGCCGAGGGACTCCCGGAGTTCCTCGGGGAGGGCTCTCCTCTGCCCGAGAGGGACGGCCGCTCGGTGCTGGTGGCCGTTAAGCAGCTGAGGGCCGACGCCACCAGCCAAGCCAGGTACGTCAGTCCCGTGTGACTGCATGATCTCCAGATATGGATGAGGTGACGTCTAAGGCCTCCTCCTCCTCCTCCTCCTCCTCCTCCTCCCCGCGTCCACCAGGAACGACTTCCTGAAGGAAATAAAGATCATGTCCCGTCTGAACGACCCCAACATCATCCGCCTGCTGTGCGTGTGCGTGTCCTCCGACCCGCTGTGCATGGTGACCGAGTACATGGAGAACGGAGACCTCAACATGTTCCTGTCGCAGCGCGAGATCGAGAGCACGCTGACGCACGCCAACAACATCCCCTCTGTCAGGTAGGATCCTGTCTATACACGCTAACATGCTAACACGCTAACCAGCTATGACCGACAGGTGAATTCAAAATGCACCCCCCCCCCCCCCCTCCCCGCCAGCCTGTCCGACCTCCTCCACATGTCGGTGCAGATCTCTTCAGGGATGAGGTACCTGGCGTCCCTGAACTTCGTGCACCGCGACCTGGCCACCAGGAACTGCCTGCTGGACCGCCGCCTCACCATCAAGATCTCCGACTTCGGGATGAGCCGCAACCTTTACAGCAGCGACTACTACCGCATCCAGGGCCGGGCGGTGCTCCCCATACGGTGGATGGCCTGGGAGAGCATCCTGCTGGTGAGGGGGACGGGAATAAAGACAGAGGAACCTCCACCTGCTCCTGGAACATCTTTACTCTTTGACATTTCATGTATGGCTGATGATAGATTTCCTAAAATCTCGCCCGCTCTGCAGGGTAAGTTCACCACGGCCAGCGACGTGTGGGCGTTCGGCGTCACGCTGTGGGAGATCTTCACGCTGTGCAAGGAGCAGCCCTACAGCCTGCTGTCTGACGAGCAGGTCATCGAGAACACTGGCGAGTTCTTCAGGAACCAGGGCCGACAGGTGAGGCGGACCAAAGGATGTGCACGGTAGCTGGTAGCTCACTGATGAGACTCTTAATGTAGCAGGTCGGTGCTCTCGCATTGATCTAAACAAGGATTGGGAACCTATGAAATGTGTTGTCTTCTTCTGGACCCACTGAGCAGTTTGCCTTCTTGTAGGCGATGAGTTGGAAGATACAAACGTTTTACCCAACAATGTTTTCTTTGACCTCTCCTGTGTTCCTGGACCAGATCTTCCTCTACGGGCCTCCGCTCTGCCCGCCGTCGCTCTTCGAGCTGATGATGCGTTGTTGGAGTCGCGACATACCAGACCGACCCGGTTTCGAGGGACTCTACCAGGCCCTGAAGCCCCACGTCAACCAGTGAGCGCCGGCTGCTGGGATGGACTTGGACTTGTGTGGGACGAGAGACGTGAGAAGCCAGAAGACTGGAATTACGTTACGTTAGGAGAGAATGAAGGAACTGGCCGGACTGCGGTCAGAAGGTGGGTCAGCAGCCATCTGTCCTGAGAGAGACGAGCGGGTCGACTCCAAAGACCAAAGACCATCGTTAGGCAGCAGAGATTTCTGTCATTTCACCTTTCCTTTGACCAAAACATTTATAAAGTACCCTTTTATTACGTTGCCTTGGTGCCGAAGGTACCATGAGCTCTATATTCTTCTTCTCTTGGCTTTTAAAGATGCCAGAAACTGGACGGACTTCGTCTGGTGTCCCTGTGGTCTTTTTTGTTGTCATTGTAAAGCACTGTGTGTATCTCAGTTAGTCATGTTCATATATTAACCCACACTGGAGCTAGGGTTAGGGTCTACTTGTAGTTTTTGTGTAGCTTTAATGTTTTACAGTCATTCACTTTGTCCAGCTGAGGTTTAAACCTGTGAGTTCAGACTGAATCTCAGTCAGAGGGTAATTGTGTTGCACCCATTTCCATGCCAAAGAGAAATAAAGAGTGTTGAACAATGATATGACCATCTAACATTGGTAAAACCGGTTTGTGTCCTGTGCATATCAGGCCTCTCCTCCATCACCAGCCCTTCATTGTGCGTGTTAGTTGCATGTGAGGCGTCAAAGCGGTGACATCAGTAATAGTGAGTAACGGTGACGGAATCACTCGTAGCCTTTTACAACAATAATGACTAAACACGTGGATAAAGTCAATGTTTAATTAACAGTGTTAAATCATTTCATTTCATTGAAAGTGCGTACTATGCACAGTCTTTGATGTTTTAGTTGCGTGTTAGTGGATATTACACGTGTGCAGTATTTCAAATCCTTCCTCTGAACAAAGTGTTTAAAATGTAAAAAGGTGCAAATCAGCGTGAGCGTCATGTGAAAGAGTGAGTTTAGTGCATGCTCCAGTGTTTCCATGGCGACAGTGTGTCTGTACAGTGTGTCTGTACAGTGTGTGTGTGTGTGTGTGTGTGTGTGTGTGTGTGTGTGAGTGAGTCGCTGGCAGTCTTTGAACACTGGGAGCGACGGGATCAAAGTGGTTCATTATATTATTAAATGAGGGCAAAGGGACTTTTAGAAGACAGAAAGTAAGGAAACCACGCAACGCAATCTCCCAGAGTGCTTTGCTACAGCCAGCCTACCTTTTTGTTCTGCTTCCGTTAGAGATAGAAGTGGTTTAGTTTGCCAGTGTCATGTATAAGTGATCAGAAATCATTACTGATAGCTGAGGATCCATCGTTTCTAGTTGCATTCTGGGAAAACGTTCCGGGAGCAGCTCTAATGGTCCGGCTTCCCATTTGGCCTCGTAGCTGCGTGTATTAATATATTGGGAGTTGGAGCCTTTGTGTTTCTCACTCTGTACCCTCTCATGTTGGTTTTCTCTTTAATAAACCTTTTGTCAAACAGCAGAGGACACTCTGTCTTATTTCACACTTAACGCTCCTCAGAAAGACGCTAAAGTTTACCAAACAATGTCTTAAGCTACTCATTCATTCTCTGATGAGCGGCCATATTTGAAACCTTCAGAATTGTAATAGTCTGGTAAACGGCCCTCGTGCTGCTGTGTTTGAAGGGATAGATCAGATGTCAATCGCTCCCCTACTGGAGGAATCGCAGCTCTTTTCCTAAACATCCAATAAAAAGTGGATTTTTCCATGATTTCTTCCCTGTGAATGAACCACATGACCGCCTTCTATTCCAGCTGTGTTTACTGCTGCAGCTCCCTCCCGTTCAGCCGCCATCAAAGAATCGCTGTGCCACACAACATGTGCATCTGGTGGGGGGGGGCAGAGAGCTTCTACCCCAAAGCACTAAATATCTCACCTTCAACCGCTGAGAGCAGCAGTACAACTGATGAAGTGATGGATCGCAGAGCCTGGAGCGTTTCGCCCCTTTTTTTCGGGATAAACAATGGCGGCTGTGTTCCAGTTTAACAACAGACGTCATGGTGGGCGGCAAAAATGAACCGCTAATAAACAGAGATACAATTAATAGGCTACTTTCATGCAGCCGTCCTTGTCCAGCCACCAGGGGGCAGACAAACTGCTCCCACAAAGCCACTGGAGATTCTTTGTGTTCGTGTCACCAACGTTCCGGCTGGTTTCTCGTCTTTTCTGCTGAGCAGGTGGAGCGAATCGGCTTCATCACACTTTTGTTTGATCAAGAAAACCAGAAGGGTAAAAGTGCAGTCCTTCAACTGGCCACTGGAGGGATTCAAACCGACCCTCATGTTAAGATAACCAAATGTACGGCAGAAATAAACGTGAAGCCTTCCCAGGCCGGACGAGAGATACGATCCCTCCGGCGAGTTCCACCAGGAAGACCCGGATCACATGTTGAACCGGTTCCTTTCTACCTGCAGGATCCACGTGTCTCCTGTTCCCTCGAAGGCCGAGGATCCGCTCCATCTCCTCAACTTTGGTTATTTGTCACGTGACTAAATCAGTCGCGTCACGTGTTCCTTTTAACCAGGATCAAGATTCATGTGTTAGAGCTGCTTTCTGACGCCAGAAGCAGTGCAACTTCATCACACTGGTAATACTGTATAATGTGGCATTATACTGGTAATACTGGTGCTACTGCTGCTGGTTCCACTGGTGCTGCTGGTGTTACTGGTTTTACTGGTGCTGCTGGTGTTACTGGGGCTGCTGGTTCCACTGGTGCTGCTGGTGTTACTGGTGTTACTGGGGCTGCTGGTTCCACTGGTGCTGCTGGTGTTACTGGTGTTACTGGGGCTGCTGGTTCCACTGGTGCTGCTGGTGTTACTGGGGCTGCTGGTGTTACTGGTGCTGCTGGTGTTACTGGGGCTGCTAGTACCACTGAAGCTGCTGGTGTTACTGGTTTCACTGGTGCTGCTGGTGTTACTGGTGTTACTGTGTGGCTCTCCATGCGTCCTGTGTGCAGCCCGCCGGGCCTCATTATGGAGCAGTTTAAAGGTTCGAGCACACACCTGTTTCTCGTTGGAAACACAGTGATGGTCTTTTGTGTTCCTGAAGGGAAGTGCACAGAACCGCCATAAAAAGTCCTCCTGCCTTTGATCTCCACGCAAACGTCATAAAAAGGAGCTGTTATTTAGCTTGGAATCACTTTTTCCTCTGGCATGACGGAATCGTTTAACTGCGCCCACGTGGCGATGCTGCAGGCTAGCGTAGCGTGCTAAGCACCACGGCGTGACGGAATCCAACCCAATGGACATTTATCCCGTCCCAGTGAGCACCAGAAGGAACTCCACGATGAAAAGAGATCTGAGCCTCTAAGACAACATTTCAACCGGCTAAAAAGTGGATGAAACATCAACGTGCTAAAAAAACGTAAAGTTGTTGATCAGGTGGCAAAATTTGGTCTACGGAAACACGTGATTTCAACACATTAAATATTTCTCTTAAAACATCCTAAATATGGAAATGCTGACGGTGTGCTGTCAACAATATATTTTTTAGGACATAATAATGCGGGACGTTTTAAAAGTGTAACTGTGCTTACATCTGTAACGCGCATGCGCGAGGTCTTCACGCTTGCGAAGCTTCAACCGGATGCAGCACAAGGCGAAGTTTTAACGGGAGCAGAGCGAATATTTTCCGTTTGCTTGGTGTTGCTAAGGCATAAGGTTGCTGTACCCATGTACTAGTATTCCCTTTCCCATTTCATATACGTTTTTAAAGCAACAGGGTTAAATATGATTTTAACAAGTTGTACCTGTTGGAAATATTACACTAGAAATGCCATCAGGAAACATTTATAACCATAATGTGTCAGACATACAAGGAATTGGACTTGGCGGTTGGTGCATTACAACAGACGACAATGGACGATAAGACAACAGTGCAAGAGGAATAGAATATAAAACTATGGGTATCATACGTTGCAGATTAAGTGTTTGTAAGTAAACAAGCTACAAATGAGGTTTCTAACACACCTGCTGCTGTTATTATTATTCACTTTACTATTGCTGTCATCATAAACCCACATTACAAACTTTGTGCTTTCCCTCCTCACAGGTTCCTGTGGATGAAGGTTACAGACGATGGAGGTAACTTCTGATGGAGGTTACATCTGATGGAGGTTACGTCTGATGGAGGTTACATCTGATGGAGGTTACATCTGATGGAGGTTACATATGATGGAGGTTACATCTGATGGAGGTAACTTCTGATGGAGGTTACATATGATGGAGGTAACTTCTGATGGAGGTTACATATGATGGAGGTTACATCTGATGGAGGTAACTTCTGATGGAGGTTACATATGATGGAGGTAACTTCTGATGGAGGTTACATATGATGGAGGTTACATCTGATGGAGGTTACATCTGATGGAGGTTACATACGATGGAGGTAACTTCTGATGGAGGTTACATCTGATGGAGGTTACGTCTGATGGAGGTTACATCTGATGGAGGTTACTTATGATGGAGGTTACATCTGATGGAGGTAACTTCTGATGGAGGTTACATATGATGGAGGTTACATATGATGGAGGTAACTTCTGATGGAGGTTACATATGATGGAGGTTACATCTGATGGAGGTTACGTCTGATGGAGGTTACATCTGATGGAGGTTACATCTGATGGAGGTAACTTCTGATGGAGGTTACATATGATGGAGGTTACATATGATGGAGGTAACTTCTGATGGAGGTTACATATGATGGAGGTTACATCTGATGGAGGTTACATATGATGGAGGTTACATATGATGGAGGTTACATCTGATGGAGGTTACATATGATGCAGGTTACATCTGATGGAGGTTACATATGATGCAGGTTACATCTGATGGAGGTTACGTCTGATGGAGGTTACATCTGATGGAGGTTACGTCTGATGGAGGTTACATCTGATGGAGGTTACATATGATGGAGGTTACATCTGATGGAGGTTACGTCTGATGGAGGTTACATCTGATGGAGGTTACATATGATGGAGGTTACATATGATGGAGGTTACATCTGATGGAGGTTACGTCTGATGGAGGTTACATCTGATGGAGGTTACATCTGATGGAGGTTACATATGATGGAGGTAACTTCTGATGGAGGTTACATCTGATGGAGGTTACATATGATGGACGTTACATCTGATGGAGGTTACATATGATGGAGGTTACATATGATGCAGGTTACATCTGATGGAGGTTACGTCTGATGGAGGTTACATCTGATGGAGGTTACGTCTGATGGAGGTTACATCTGATGGAGGTTACATATGATGGAGGTTACATCTGATGGAGGTTACGTCTGATGGAGGTTACATCTGATGGAGGTTACATCTGATGAAGGTTACATACGTATGATGGAGGTTACATCTGATGGAGGTTACATCTGATGGAGGTTACATCTGATGAAGGTTACATACGTATGATTGAGGTTACATCTGATGGAGGTTACATCTGATGGAGGTTACGTCTGATGGAGGTTACATATGATGTAGGTTACATCTGATGGAGGTTACATCTGATGGAGGTAACATCTGATGGAGGTTACATATGATGGAGGTTACATCTGATGGAGGTTACATACGTATGATGGTGGTTACATATGATGGAGGTTACATCTGATGGAGGTTACATCTGATGGAGGTAACATCTGATGGAGGTTACATATGATGGAGGTTACATCTGATGGAGGTTGTCCTGCAGTGGTCCTGCCTTACTCTTTTCTGTCGTAGGAATGGAATTTTATACAAAAAAACTGCCCCAGGTTTCATGGTTTTTTTCCTTCATTTTGGGTGGAGTTTCAGCTGTGCCGGTTTTCAGACAGGATGTTTACAGTTTATTTCGCTAAAATATATTGTATTTTTGTATTGTGTTTTTGTGTAGTGTTATATTCATATTGATATAATTAAATACAAACCCAAACAAAAGCATCTTGAATGGATACTGCGGAACAAGTTCACATAAAACACAGTCCGTTGTGTGTCCCCCCCCCCCCCCCCCCCCCGTCCCCCCCCGCAGTACTCCAGTAGCTGCCTCCCCCCCTCCCCTCTCCTCGCTCTTGAGAGGAGCTCCCGGCTCTGTGGAACAGGTCTTCATTAGGAACTCGCACGTGGATCCGGGACATGAAGGGCCTCTCTGCGGGCTGCGCGCTGCGGTCCCTCTTACATGTGAGTTTCCTCTGCTGCCTCCTGGCCGGGCTCCTGGCTCCGGAGGCCGCGGGGGATGCTGGCGGTGGAGATGCGCTCCGGCGCGGGTTGACATGGCAACACAACGGACAGGTCTTCAGCATCCTGAGCCGCGGGTCCCGGTACCGGCCGCCCGGCAGGAGGCAGCCCGGGTTCCCCGGCCTCGGTAAACCGATGGTGGTTCTCAACAGGGCCAACGACACGGTCCCGCGGGCGTCCCGGGGATCCCCGCGGGTCCCCGCCGGCAGCGACAACGCGCAATTACGCGCGGCGATGCGCCAACCGCCGCCGCCTCAGCGGCCCGCGGCATCGGCCCCGGTGCGACCGGAGGACGCGATGGTCGGAGACGATCCGCACAACCCGTACAAGGCTTCCAACTACTACCCGTACTATAACTACTACCACTCGTACTACAGAGGCAGAGCCAGGGCTCAGGCCCGACACCACCAGCACGGTACCAGCTGTTGTGTCTCTCTATTATACTGTTGTTCTTCTAGTAGTTTCTCTGTGTTCTCTTTGAATGTAAAGTTATATTTTAGATGGAAGTGGGGGGGGGGGGGGCATTGGGCCTGTCCCTGGTTATAAACCTATTACAGCTCAGACCTTAATTAATCTCCTCCATGCTGATGTTTGGCAGATGTTTTTTATTTGTGTCTGGTGCTAAAATGGTTGTTACGGAAATCATTGTATAATTAATGAAGAACACAGAATTTCACCTTTGGCATTTGTACCTAAATGCTACAACTAAAAGTACTGCATTCAAAACGTATCCGAAGTAAAATGATAATCAACTAGTATTTCTATCAGTACGACATGTACCTCTGAGCTGTAGTAGTACTACATGTACCACTGAGCTGCAGTACATGTACCTCTGAGCTGTAGTAGTAGAACATGTGTTGCTGGTCCAGGTCTCCCTGATCTGGTTCCTGATCCGGACTCCATCCAGACCGGCAGCTACGTGCAGAGGATGCCGATGTACAGCCTCCGCTGTGCTGCTGAGGAGAACTGCCTGGCCTCGTAAGACCATCAATATCAATACCATCAATACCGCCTCTCTGTATGGGACACTAAAGATCCACAACATCCTACCTGCTGATTATCAATCGGCAATCTACATCTTATACTTTTCAATATACTTTGATACTATACAGTACTTTACTTTAATATTTGTTTGCTGTAACTTTTATTCATTTCATTGTGTCTCCTTTCCTGTCTCCTCCCATCCTCTTCTCTTCCCGTCCCATCCTCCTCCTCTGTCATATCTCCTACTCCCTTCCTACCTCCACTCCATGTCTCCTCTCCTCCCTGTCATCTCCTCCTCCTCCAGCTCCTCCTCCTCCTCCCATCACTATGACACCCGGGTGTTGCTGCGGTTCCCTCAGCGGGTGAAGAACCAGGGAACAGCTGACTTTCTGCCCAGCAGACCTCGATACGACTGGGAGTGGCACAGCTGCCATAAGTATGCTGCTCCTCCTCTTCCACGTCTTTGTGGAGCGACTTGACTGGTGACCTCCTTCTCCTCCTTCTCCTCCTCCTCCTCCTCTTTCTTGTTGTTGTTGTCGTCGCAGCCACTTCCACAGCATGGACGACTTCAGCCTGTACGAGCTGCTGGAGGTCGGCTCCGAGAGACGAGTGGCCGAGGGACACAAGGCCAGCTTCTGTCTGGAGGACACGTCATGTGACCCGGGGTACTACCGTCGCTACGCCTGCACCTCCCACACGCAGGTACACACACGCAGGTACACACTCAGGTACACATACGCAGGTACACACTCAGGTACACATACGCAGGTACACACTCAGGTACACATGCGCAGGTACACACTCAGGTACACATACGCAGGTACACACTCAGGTACACACACGCAGGTACACACTCAGGTACACACACGCAGGTACACACTCAGGTACACACACGCAGGTACACACTCAGGTACACATACGCAGGTACACACTCAGGTACACACACGCAGGTACACACTCAGGTACACACACGCAGGTACACACTCAGGTACACACACGCAGGTACACACTCAGGTACACATACGCAGGTACACACTCAGGTACACACACGCAGGTACACACTCAGGTACACATACGCAGGTACACACCATTTGAGCCATAAAACACAGAGATGCCATGAAGAACTGTTACTGTCTGAAGGTCCCCTCCTCCTCACATCCTGTCTCCTCCTTTCCTAATGCTTAATGTGTGTGTGTGTGTGTGTGTGTGTGTGTGTTCAGGGCCTGTCCCCCGGTTGCTATGACACCTACAACGCCGACATCGACTGTCAGTGGATCGACATCAGCGACGTCTCTCCGGGGAAATACGTCCTCAAGGTCCGTCCGTCTTCAAGGGGACTTGTTTTATTTTGTCAACCTCACTGAGCTTCCTGTGACACTGGAAGTTTATTTTGAAAAAACATTATTGACGTAACGAGCATTTCACGTGATTTTTACATAGCGGATAATACATTACACATCTTACCCGCTGAATAAAGGTACATATGTGCTGTATATATGTGCGTGTGCAGGTGACGGTGAACCCCGAGCAGCACGTCCCAGAGTCCGACTTCAACAACAACGTGGTCCGCTGTGACGTCCAGTACACCGGCACCGCCGCACACGTGACCGACTGCAGCACGGCGCCGTGAGTTCACCCGCTCATCCGTTCACTCGTTGCTATGAACAACCTTTCTTTTTCTCTTTTGACATGTAATGTAATGTAACA
The DNA here is from genome assembly GCA_021346845.1 of Apeltes quadracus. Classification (NCBI taxonomy): domain Eukaryota; kingdom Metazoa; phylum Chordata; class Actinopteri; order Perciformes; family Gasterosteidae; genus Apeltes; species Apeltes quadracus. The sequence continues at coordinate 19,589,334 of CM037929.1, read as the reverse complement.
ACCAACAGTGCAGATGAATGACACAGTGATTATTATCCTCATAAACAATACATATATACAGTGCCGGCCCGAGCCTCTTGGGGGCCCTCAGCAGAATTTTATTTGGGGGCCCACCACGCACAGTCACCTGTGCTAGAAGATTATTGGCACAAATGTCACGCTATACTGTTATAGCAAAAATTTTAAACAAATGCAGTGAGGTTATAATACAAAACAAGGGCTGCTTGCAGCATAAGCCAACTAAGCGGCTGCTTGGGGCCCCCTGCAGCCGCTTAGTTCGCATATGCCTTAGGCCGGCCCTGCATATATAAGATGGTTATAATGTAATATAAATGCACGACGTGTTTCACAAATGTTGCGTCTTCTTGTCTCCGTGCTGTGTCCTTTGTCTCCTGCAGCCACTGAGACGCATCCTGAGGTATCGGAGACGCAACCGGAGCGAAGCTGGAAGAAATAATGACTCGTATGATTAATGCTCAGAGCCTCAGCTTCCTTATCTAAAGCTAATGGCAGGTAGTTATGTAGGATGGAGAAAAAGAAGGAGTCCACTATAAACACGTGTGTGTGTGTGTGTGTGTGTGTGTGTGTGTGTGATCTGAAGTGGCCTCTCTTCTCCGTGTGTTCTGTGTCTGACTAAAGGAGATGTAGAAAGGATGCATCCTTCTCCTATTGCTGTCGATTCTTGGTGGTAAAAGTTCTGATCTTTGTATATAAATTGTCAAAGTGCAAATGCCTGGTGTGTAAAATCAATGAATAATCAAGATGAATTACTGGGATCTGAGTGTTAATAAAAATAGCACAAGTATCAGTTCGTTGACACACTGCAGCTTGATAAAAAAGTGTTACGCAATGACCCATTAGTCACTTTGTAGACACATAAATATTCTGCCGACCGGCCGGGACCTCGGCAGAAGTCCACTGTGTGTTATTACGGAAGACACGGAGGACATCTATAGACCCGACACCTTCAACGGAGAGGTCACAGAGCCTGATGCTCAATACTTACTTACACATGAGATGGAACCCAGAGTTCTCCAACGTGAAGTCAAAAGGTCAAATCGGTGTGATTTTAATACAGAGAGACGCTTAAATACATAAATCACAATCAACAGTCAGCAGATGATAACAAAATAAAACCTGTCAGTAGAGGTTCTAACTTAAAGATGTCATTAATAACTTTGTGTTAATGGAACAAAACGTTATGGTGACCAGACTTGTGTTGTATCAGGATACATGTTTTATTCTTGCCTGAATTTTTGAATTCCCTCAAAAAGTTCAATTCTGCTTTTATTTTACGAATAACGGACCGATGGACCACTGCAAAGATCGTCTATCACAAAGATGGATCAGCTGGAACTAACACAAAAGAAAAAAACCATACAAGGTGGGGGGGGGATCCCACGATAATAACACAACTTATTCTCGCATATGAAAATAAATTGTAATACAATTCACATGAAAAGAAGAATTACAATCATACAACTGGGAAAGGTCTGAGTGTATTTCCTGTATATGTCCGATGAGAGGCTTGATCTGTTCCGTCATGAATTCCTTGTCACAAAATCAATCATCTCGAGGCATTTTCTTCCACCGCTTTGACAAAGCATGCTCGTCCTCTATCGTGCTCTACACGTGTGGATAACAACACACACTTTGTATGTGTAAAACAAAACTTGCATTCGTCCTGAACAGAAGAGGGTGTCATTAAACGCCGGAGTGAGCCCTCGTGTCTCCGCTTCCCCTCTGTGCCGCCCGGGTGAAAGTCTTTGTGCTTCTGCGGCCAGCGAGAGAAGAAGAAAACACGCACAGCTGGATCCGAGGAGCAGATCCCGTTAGCGGCTCCGCTAGCTGCGCATCCCCGAGCAGACTTCCGTGAGGTACCGTAACCGCGGGCCTCCCCGGTGCCCGGAAGAACACGCCTCCTAACCGAGGGAACCGGGGCAGCGGCTTTTATTTTAGTTTTATTGTATAAGAGCTTTCCTATTTCTTCCAACCGGGTTAGCGGGCTATCGGGCTAGCTTGCACGTTAGCTTCTGTGGAGGCTGATTAGCGGGCTAGCGACGCTAAGCTAATTAGCCTCCCGCTGGCAGCAACGGGGGAGGAGTCGCGCGAGGACAACTCTCGATGTTCTTAATCGCTTCTCTTTTATTTACCGCAGCGAGAGTCTGTTTTCCCTCCTAAAGATAAAGGTACTTAATGGTTAACGCGGCTCTATTAGTGAGCTGTAAGTTACTAACACAACACAAAGCGAAATGTCATCGTGTTAAATGTTATTAAAACACAAGTTACAAGTAAAACAAATTTGCAGGCGAACTTTGGAAATTAAAAAAAAAAAGTGTTCCATCTTTATTTATTTATTAATTAGTGACATGTATACAGATATTTCACATCTTCCCACTAATATAGGTTCATCTTTATCCTACAGAAAAGGGTTATAGACTAAGTAAGTAAATAGACTAAGTATTTACAAAGTTATTCACATTTTTATTATGGGTATGCCATTTTCGGAGCAGAGGCCATAAAAGAGGCTAGAGCCTCTTAATAATTTACTTAATAAATTCACTCAATTAAAGTTGACGACAATTTTTTAACAAACGTTATTTGATGCGTTAACAATCCCAATGATTTATTTGTGTAATAATAAGCTTGAAATATCCACATCCCTGATTTCTCTTCTTGTCTCTCCCTTCATAAAGGACAATAAAGGGGGCTTAGCACCCTGAGAACCAATCAGAGGCTCACTGAGAGAATGACCTGCCCACCTTTTTGTAAAAAATACACTGAAAATCTACGCTATGATGGAGGCTTTTTGTTCAATTATCAAACGTAATTTACCGGCATTTGATTGTTTTTTCCAACATTAGTGCATTAGAAGTGAGGCAGCGCACCTCACGTCTAGTGAGCGGCCCAGTCCATCGTATACTTTTCTGTTCCTGGCCCTCTAGAAAAAAAGTTTGGACACCCCTGATCTACATGGACCATCGTTCACTAAATGAACATCATGCTGCCTTAAAGAACACTTCAAACTACAGACTGAGACCACAAACTCGATGTTTCTCAATCAGAAAGTCATTTTCTCACAGACCTCTGCAGCAGAGGCCCCCAACACACCGTTTTCATGGCACACAATATCCGGTCTTGAAGATCCGGCGGAGAACCCGGCCAACGTTAATAAAGCATTTTTTGAAAAAAGTTAAATGACAAAACAAAGAAAAAAAATAATTCTTTCTGTGGTGCATCCCCCTGGTGGTCACTACAGAGAATGCAGCTAACCGTGCAGCGAACTACTAACCGTAATACATACGTGACACACACGTGTTGTTGTGTGCAGGATGTCGCTGTGAAGATGGAGGCTCCTGAATACCTGGACCTGGACGAGATCGACTTCTCTGACGACTCAGTGGTCAGTCAACACTTTAACTGGATCACTTAATATATTCCTAAGTGTGTTAAATCCTAACCAGCATGAGAAGGAAGTAGAGTTTTATTTTGGTGTGTAACTGATGGAATCTGTATTTTACAAATTGCACCCCGTCACCCTGCAGTATTCTGTGACGTCTCTGAAGAGCATCCCGGAGCTGTCCAGGAGGAGCGATGGGTCGGCCGAGGAAAGGCCAGGTACGTCCTCCTATTTGACCTCTGACCGTTAATGTGAATAGAAGAAAAATAACATGAATTGAGAACAGCGTTTCCGCTGTTCATGGTTTACAGTTTTGGGGGGTAGTAGTCAGGCAGGGGGTCTCTGCCACGCTGATGCTCACGTCAGGTCAGTGTGGAACTAAGTAACGGATTTATTGTGAAAGGAGAAGCATGTGGTCTGAACCGTCGTTGTCGAGGTTTTACGGTCTAATAAAGTTTTGATTTAGAACACACAGCCTTTGTGTTGTTCATCTAATTTAATGTCCTATTTATTGTTAATGTGTGTACACGCTATCATTTCCTCCTCTTCCTCCTCCTGCAGCTCCGGCCATCAACTGGAGTCGCAGCCCCCCCTCCCACGGGGGAGGCGGCGGGGGGGGGATCAAACCCACGGGGCTGGCCGAGGCCCCCGGTAAGTTCCGTCCGGTGAAGCGCGTCTCGCCCCTCAAACACCAGCCGGAGACCCCCGACTGCGACGCCGACGCCAAGGACCAGGAGCCGGCAGGGGGGGGGGAGGCGAGGGAGGAGGTGGGGGACAAGGACGAGCCCCCCGCCTCCTCCTCCTCCTCGGCGCCGGGGGAGAAGTGCCGGGGTCCAGTCAACGGCGGCATCAACCCCCCGGCTGTGTTCGGGGAGCTGGAGCACTACGACCTGGACATGGACGAGATCCTGGACGTCCCATACATCAAGTCCAGCCAGCAGATGTCCACGCTGCCCCGCGTCCCCCACGACAAGCGCTCCGTGACGGGGAGCAACCTGGGGGGGGGCACCCTGGAGAGGAGAGGAGGAGGAGGAGGAGGAGGAGGGGTGAAAATGCCCCCGGGCGAGCCTCTGAGCAGCAGCTCTCAGACTCAGGTTAATGGCCTTCAGAGTAAAAGCATGACTGTTCACAATTCTGTTCACTTTCACATTTCACAGTAATTAAAGGGACACTATGCAAAGGCGCCCCCCGGAGGCCGAAAATAAAACTGCACTGTCGTAAGGACGCTCAGCCGTGCAGCCTTCTTCCTCTTTGAGCTCTCGCCGCTGGGAAAAGGCTTCCCGATGTTCACCGTGTACGAGTCCTCTCTGTGCGGAGCCCGTTTGCTCTTTCGTGCCTCTTTCGTGGGCTTTCGCTGTTTTGTCGCTGGTTCCGCCGTGATAACTGCACAAATATGGCCACTGCGCTACGAGCCGGCCTTTCACTGGGGCGTGTAGCAGTTCTCGACTCGCGATGACGACACTTCTGAGACTGTGGAAAAAAATAAAAAATAGAAAAATGGAAATAAAACAAATAATTTTGTGATATTTAAATGACCCGGGACGTCCCCGTGTGTCTTGCAGTACTGCGTGCCGTCTCCGGTAAAGTGGTCCGACCTGAGGAAGTCCAAGTCCATGGACCCGGACCTCCACCTCCTGCATCGCTCCCTGGCTACTGGAGGAGGCTTCCAGTCGGAGCTGCTCCCGTCGGGGCTCCTGGGCTGCTCCTCCTCTTTCTCCGACGCAGGTAGGGACCCGTCCTCCTTCTTCCTTCTGTGTCTCCTCCTCTGTCCATTGATTCCACCTGCTCTGAACCTCCAGACAAGCTGCTGTCTGCTCGCGTCTACCCGGAGGGCCAGAGGCTGGGGGCGGAGCCCCAGAGGCCGGGGGCGGAGCCTCAGGGAGGCTCTGGAATGATGTTCCCCCAGCCGGGGAGCGGCGTGGGGAGGCAGGACGCCAACAAGCCCTGGTCTTCTGGACCAGGAGGAGGAGGAGGAGGAGGAGGTGTGTCAAGGGGGTTTGGAGGAGGAGCAGGAGGGGAGGTGGACGAGGAGACCAAGAAGAACCAGAACATCATCAACATTGTCAGAGAGGGACAGATCTCTCTGCTGGTGAGTGGCAGGTGCTCGTGCTCCTCCCCCGAGGGAGAGAATCTTTACTCCATCAGAAGTGTGTCCCCCCTGCTCCTTCTCCTTCAACACCTCCTCCTCCTCCTCCTGCAGCCTCACCTGGCGGCCGACAACCTGGAGCTGATCCGAGATCAGGAGGGGAACAACCTGCTGCACCTCTCAGCCTGTCAGGGACACGCTGAGTGTCTGCAGCACCTCACCTCCCTGATGGGGGAGGACGGCCTCAACGAGCGCAACAACCAGCAGCTCACCCCCGCCGGCCTGGGGGTCAAGGTGCTCTGCGTTTACTTTATCTCCTTACACGTTAGAATGAACTGATTTAGCTTTACTAATACTACAAGAAGCATTCTTTAAAAAAGTTCATTTCATTTATTATATTATTTTAGCAAAATCCGAATGATTATTTAATGAATATTTAAGGCCACTGGGTGTTTTAATGTTCAAAGATGTGTGAGGCTTAAAGTATTTTATTACTTAATAACTGCGGATGGCTGTTTATTTAGTTTTTAATGCTTAATTGAATCATCAATGTGGACCTGCAGGTGGAAATGTAAAAACAGGAAACATCCGTTTGATTAGTTACAGTCGTGTTTGTGCTGCCGTGGAATCCAGGCTTCTGATTGGCTTCCAGACAGGAAGTGTGGTATCTGCAGACTAGCAGGGCAGTCGTGTTTATTCACTCAGATAAATGGACTTTGAGGCGCATTTAAAGAACCCGTGTGTGTGTGTGTGTGTGTGTGTGTGTGTGTGTGTGTGTGTGTGTGTTACAGAACGGTCACCTGGAGTGTGTGAGGTGGATGGTGAGTGAGACGGAGGCCATCGCTGAGCTGAGCTGCACCCGAGAACATCCCAGTCTGATCCACTACGCCGGGCGCTACGGACAGGTAACGAGCGCACACACACTCACACACTCACACTCACACTCACACTCACACTCACACTCACACACACTCACACTCACACTCACACTCACACACACTCACACACTCTTTCTTGTTTAAACAGTCAGGGGCCCCAACATGCTTTGTCCCTTTGGCATTGTGAAAGCACTGCAAGTCAAAATGTTTAGTTGTTTTGTCACTACGGCAGAGGACCAATGAAATCCCTCATGTCCACCAGTCTGAGCCCAGTTCTTCATTGACAATGGTTACTGTACTGTTTTTTTTTTTTTGTCTAGTTAACCGAATACAAAAAAAGAAAGAAATGAAATAGGACTTTAGGGTAAGGTTTGACATCACACACTGCACTCATACTACTGGAAATTGTAATTTACTGTATTGTAATTGCAATCATCATTCATAAACATAAAATAACTTCATCAGAGTAAAAAGAAAATGTATACAGCATAATATAATGTACAATAAACACAGAAACAAAAAACAATGAACATGATATGCAGCCTAGTGCTGTAAAAAAAGCTGGTTATCAAATCATATATGGTATTCATGGTATCACAGACTATTGTGCATGTGATGACTTATACAATGAAATTACGCTGAGCGAGATCTATTCACTTGCAAATTGTGCTAAACGAAGGCTACATGTACTTAATCATTTGCAAAAGATGTACTGAGACATTGAGACATGTACTTGGATATTTGCAATTTAATCAAATTAATGAGAAATTCAATTCTTGACTCTTGACTCTTATTTAATCGAATCATTCAAGTAAAGAAGAGACAGGAATCCCGAGACAGAAGCTCTGTGATTGGTCGGCCTGTGTCCCTGCAGGAGAAGGTGCTGCTGTGGTTGCTTCAGTTCATGCAGGAGCAGGCCATCTCTCTGGACGAGGTCGACCAGAACGGGAACACTGCGGTGCACGTGGCGGCGCAGTGCGGACACCTCACCTGCCTGCAGGTGTGAGAGCCGCCGGCCGCTCGCTTTGTTGTTCAGCGGTTTGAGAAAGCGGCTTTTTTCTCAGCGGTTCTCGTCCCTCGTGTCCAGACGCTGGTGGAGTACGGCTCCAACGTGACGGTGCAGAACCAGCAGGGGGAGCGGCCCTCCCAGAGTGCCGAGCGGCAGGGCCACTCCACGTGCGCCCGCTACCTGGTCGTCGTGGAGACCTGCATGTCGTTGGCCTCGCAGGTGGTCAAGCTCACTAAGCAGCTTAACGAGTGAGTGAGGAGCTCTTCTTACACGCAGCAGCATCTCTGCACCGATTGGCCGTCGCACAGCGAGATAATCCCGTGGTTTTGTGGCGCAGACAGGCAGCGGACAGGACGACTCTGCAGAAACAGCTGCAGCGCCTGATGGACCCCAGCAAGGGGGAGGGGACACCTTCCAGATCGCCCAGGTAACGCACACGTTTACGAACAAAGCTTGTGCTGCTGCTCCACATATGAGTAATAGAAGTAATAGAAGTGTCTCTGGACTCCAGCTCCCATCGGCCCCCGGTGGAGGCGTGGCCTGAGATGATGCTGACGGCGGAGGGCACTCCGGGCGACGGCTGGTCGCTCCGTCAGGGAGGGGTGGGTCCAGACCCGGTGCTGCGGCAGCTGCTGGGGAAGGACCTGTTGGCGGGCGGCCCGGGGGCGGCGGGGGCCCGCAGGGCGGGGCTGGTGGAGCGGCGGGAGCTCAAGCTGGCGCGGCTCAAGCAGATCATGCAGCGCTCGCTGAGCGAGTCGGACTCGGACGGTTACCCGCCGGAGGAGGGCAAGAGCCAGGCGGCGTCCAGCACGCTGCGATCCGATAGGCCGTCCCACCTGCCGATCGGGGAGGGGGAGCCGGCCCCCAGCCAGCTGACGAAGAAGAACCTCCCCTTCTCCTCCTCCTCCTCCTCGTGTTCCACGGCCGAGAGGAAACAGGCGTTTTCTCTCAGCGGGTCCAAGTCGGCCGACAGCGTCGGTTACAACCCCTCCCCCACCTCCAGCGACCCGGAGGCGGCCGACGGGAAAACGCCGGACGCCGCCTGCGACCACAACGGCCAGAAAGCCGCCACCAGCCCCAAGAGCGCCCTGAAGTCGCCCACATCCCGCAGGAAGACGTCCCAGAACCTCAAGCTGAGGGTCACCTTCGACGAGCAGGTGCACAAGACCTCCAATCAGGAGGTGGAGCAGCCCAAAGTGCATCATGGGAAGGAGAGGACTCCGACGGGCACCGAGAGCAAGCGTCCGTTCGGAGCGTTCCGCTCCATCATGGAGTCGCTGAGCGGAAACACAAACCACAACAACAACAACAGTCAGCTGGGCCCCACCTGGCAGAACTCACCTGGCAGGAAGTCGGAGGGTAGAGGAGGGGGAGGAGCCAAGGTGAAGAGCAAAACCAGTAACGTTTAACCAAACACATCAATACACCACAAGAAGTTCATCAATCCGTCCAGTTTTATTCATTTAGCACCTTTCAAATGGATCAAAGTGCTTCACAAATAGCGAAAATGGCGAAATAATAAATGTATAAACATAACTATTCTAACAAATAGTTGGTGTTAAAAACACATCTGACGCTATAAACAAAAGTAGCATTATTATTTGATCAAAGTGAAATACTGGCGTTCTCTGAATCGCAAAAAGACAAGAGGAACAACTTCCATTAGTTTTATATCGTCTCTGCCACTCTACAGGTGAAGTATTTATGTTCATGTTTATGTTTTATCATTTAAAGTGTTTAAAATCATGCATGTGGTTAACATGCACCAGCACTACAAACCCTTTTTAAACCACTGTATATATATTTTATATATACAAAGTATTTAATATGTTTTTGCATCATATCCTGCACTTTTAGATTTGATTTCAGTTATAATTATCTATGCAGTATTGTATTTAGCGGACGTGAGACAGAGATGTTTAAAGAAGCTCCTCCCACTGGACAGCGTCTTTGTTTACAGGGGCATCCAGGGCTTCCCTCCAGTGTTAATTTACTTCCTGTGTTAACTGACGATAACTCGGTCACATGATCCTGTAAACCCCATCACAATAAAAGCCCCTTTGCTTATTTAGCGGATCCGAGGTCACATTTACAGACGGCTGCTCTTCTGTTTGTGGAAGCTGAAGAATAATAAACTTTTTTTCTCTTTTCTCTCTTTATTTCAATTAGTTTTCATTTATTTCATATTTACATTTTTTTTAGGATCGGTGCACAATAATTAATATTTCAACGTAAATGTTTTCAGTTTGAATCCAAACGGAGCTTCAGGCTGCTTCTGCCCCTTGAGGTAGTTTTAGAGAAAGATGATAAAATGCATTATATTATTTTGATAAACAGCCAGAGGTCGTGGATGTGTTTCAGAAGCCCCCCCCCCCAAACCCCCCATGGAGACGGATGGTGTGTGTGGCCCTCTGTGGTCGTTCAATGGACGAGACTAACGCAACGAAACAGTCACTTAACGGGCTGCGATTTATGGTGTTTGGGTAGCAAATTGGCCTTTTGATGGTTCCCACGCAGCCCCCCCCCCCCCCCCCCCCCTCACGGGGGCCTAATGGGGGCTTTGCCGTAATAGCCACCCTCGATCATCCAGGCTCACAATTAGCAGGAGAACCCAGAGAGGAAGGAGGAGGAGAACCGTGGAGGAGGCTCCTCCTGGGGCCAACAACAACAAGCAGGCTAGTCCTTCCCTCCTCTTCCCTCCCTTTCCTTCGGGGTGGGGGGGTGGGGGGGGGGGGGTGTTAAACTGATAAATTAGACCTCATTTATTGGACAACAGTTTGAGTCGATACCCGGGGGCCTCCGCTCTGTGGCTCCGGAGTCGCTAATTGGTTCTCTGTGTGGATGGGGGGGGGGGGGGTAAGCAGGTTTGCAGGGTAAAGCAGGTTTGCCCCCCCCCCCACACGCGCACACACACACAGTAGTGTGTGTGTGCGCGTGTGGGGGGGGGGCACACGCCGTGAAAACGGACGAGACGAGCGCTGAATTTGACAGCCGGGGGGGGGGCTTGGGAGGAGATTGGGGGGGGGGGGGGGGCGGTGTCACGTATGGATTTTTGTGTCCGTTGTTTTGGCTTATTTGTGGGCTTTTTTTTACTCAGTCAATCAAATATAATTGACACTGCTGGGCTGCAGGCGGCATGCTGGGATGACAGGCCTTTAATGCCAGGGGGGCGGGGGGTCAGGAGGGGGGGGGGGGGGGTTCTTCTGCTCGTGAAGGATGAGTTCTTTCGCCCCGTCAACACCATTAATTGATGTAACAACAGCGATGATGGATACTAATAAGTACAACCTTTTAAGAGCAAAGAAAAAAGGGCCAACAATTAGCTGATAAACACCATTCGTCTTCCTCCTGCTGGCGCTCGTCCACGTGCACACAGACGCCGTGCACGTCCTCCTGCTGCGTGCAGCTGTGAGTCCAGGGGCCTGCACCATGTGACCTTAGGCCTGTACCATGTGACCTGGGGCATGTACCATGGAGCTGGTTCAACAAACTCAGGGTTCCAGAATTGGTTCAGGATCGACAAAACCAAACCGAAGCGATCAGGCTTTATTGGTACCATGACGCCGCTTATCAACCGACTGTCAACCAGGCTTTGATCCTCAAACTCTGATTACTACGATTGCGCGTGCACATAAAAGAGTGACGTCGGCACCGAACAACCAATCACGTTCGATATGGAGAGCGAGAGAGAGAGTAAAATGTAAGTGTAAAAATGTTTTTCAGCACGCAGTAACACCGTCTCTGCTGCCAAAGCAAGAGAACAATATTAGAGGAACATTGCTGACAGCGTAAATGCGCAAGTTAAAGAAATATATATACAAATATAATTCAAACCATTTGCGGTGCAGTAAGTGCGGCTTCGACGAGTCACATTTGTTATCTTTCATACACGGAAGTATCAGGAAAGTCAAGGGGATTTAGTCCCTAAAAACTCTACGAAGTGCTCTTCTAACAATCTGCGCTGAGATGTCACAGGATGTGGAAGAAAAGGTGAAGCCGCAATGATGCAACAGAGAACAGAAGCTAGGAATTAACTACGTCAGCTGTTTCTTTGCTCAAACTTCTGACTGAGAGCTCGGATCCAGAACATAACCTGCCCCGGAGCAGGTGAGCCGTGCAGCGTGAGTTACCATGGCAACGAATACCGATTGAAGCCGAGACACTTTCATGGTACTGAAAACCCGGGGTTGGTGGAAAGTAAGCTGGAACTTAGCTGGCTACCAGCTGAACCAGCTTCATGGTACAGGACCAGGTCACATGGTACAGGCCCCTGAACCTGCTTCATGGTACAGGCCCCTGAAACAGCTTCATGGTACAGGCCCCTGAACTTGCTTCATGGTACAGGCCCCTGAACCTGCTTCATGGTACAGGCCCCAGGTCACATGGTACAGGCCCCTGAACCTGCTTCATGGTACAGGCCCCAGGTCACATGGTACAGGCCCCTGAACCTGCTTCATGGTACAGGCCCCAGGTCACATGGTACAGGCCCCTGGGGGAGATCCGAAAGTAAGTTGTAAGGATCCCGTTAGTCCTCCCTCATGTGACCTGAGTCTGATTATTTTAAGTCAGTTAAGACAAAAACATGAAACCATTTGCACCGCGGCCACATGCTGATTGACAGGAAGTCAAACTCAAAATGCCTCCAGCAGCATTTCAATGGAACTGCATTGTTTTATTTATTCTTTCATCCAAACAACAACACACTTCTGGATTTTGTTAATAAAAATAGATTTCTGTTAAAGTGAGCTCCAGAAGCACGACTCGGGTTCATTGTTCATCCCCCCCGCCGCCATGGACCGGTCACTTTCCCGGGCAGAAGGGGCACGAGTTGTTCTTGCTGGACTGCAGCCACACGCGGATGCAGTCCCTGTGGATGGCGTGGGAGCAGCTCAGCGGGTGCCGGCTCTCTGGATCCACGTGGTTCTGGCACATCAGGCAGAGTTTACGGGTTCCGAGTGCCGGACCGCCGCCACCCGCCGCCACCGGCCTCTGGATGGGCCCGGGGGGCGCGGCCCGGCTGGTCGGCCCCGGCTGCCGACCTCTCGTTCTGCGCCAGCTTGAAGCCCACCTGCTCGATCACCTCCTCCGTGGACATGCCGGCCAGCGTGCCGCGGGAGCTCTTCACCTGCTGCAGCAGCGACATCAGCTGGGCCCTGTTGCATTGTGGGTAACGACCCCCCAGTCGCTCCAGGAGGATGTCCAGTTTGCCGGCGGCGGCCGCGGGAGGCGTGGAAGGAGCCGCAGGGTGGACGGACAGAATGGGAGGCGAGGGCGAGAGGCTGGGGGGGGGCGTCGTCCTCATGTGCAGCTGGAACTGAGGGGGGGGAGGAGGCAGGTGATGGGGTGGGAAGTGGTGACGGGGTGGCGGGTGGTGCAGGTAGCGGTGGCGGTACTGGGGCGGGTAAGGGGGATGAAACGGAGGCGGGGGTCTCTGAGGAGCGAAGGGGCGGTTCATCGGGATGGGGGGAGGGGGGGGGCGTCAACTGCGATCGGATCACCTGATTGAACCTCAGGTCGGCCTGACGGGAGGAAGAAAAGACGCAAAGAGACAAAATCAGTGATTTTTCTGCGAGCTGACCCGCTAGCAGTCCGGCGTCCTTGAGCCTCACCACGGGGACCTGTGGCAGAGACGGCACGTTGATCCTGGGGAGGGACTCCAACCCCCGGCCCTCCTGGAGCTGCCGCAGGACCTCCTGGAAGCGGCTCTGGAGCTCCTCCCGGTTCCTCCGGACCAGACCTTCCTTCCTCTCCCACTGCGGCCGCTCGTGATGGAACTGCTGCGGCGCCTCCACCCGCAGGGCGTTCAGGTACTGAGCCACCTGGCACAGGTCATCACGCGGTCATGTGACGATGACATCATCGATGCCCTTCTAGTCTCTGATCATGTGACATTGTCAACAGGAGGGAGGTGCCAACAACGTTAGCAGCCCCGCTGATGTCTAACAGCTAACCGACAGAGGTTCACTTCAGTTACATTGTGATGCGTTCAGGCTCCACTTAGTGAAAATGACAACATGATAAAGCGTCATATAGAGCCGCTCTCTACCTCTCTGAACCAGGCCTCGATGCGAGTCATGGCGACGTCTCTCTGCTTCTCCACAGCGACGATCTCGTCCTTTAAGGCTCGCAGCTCCACCTCCTGCGCCTCCTTCTTCACCCGCTCCATCTCCAGCCTCAGCTCCTCCAACTCCGCCTGCCACCTCTGCTGCTCGTCACTCTGCTCCTCCGCGAGAGCCGCCAGCTTCCGGTCGCTCTCCTCCAGCTCCTTGGTGAGCCTGGAGCGCAGAGGGGGGAGGAAGGGGGACATTGGGGGAAGGAGGAGGAGAAGGAGCCGAAGAAGGATGGAGTGGAGGAGGGAGGAGAGGAAGGGGACGAAAGGGTTACAATAGTCGGGTGTTTGGGAGAATCCTGAGGCCGCCTTCGCCTCCTCCTCCTCCTCCTCCTCCTCTTTTGCGAGGTGGGTTCCTGGTCTTCACCTGTTTGTCTCCTCCTCCGCTCGGTTCTTCTCTGAGGTCATTTCCTGTTTCTTAGCAAGGAAGTTCTTCCTGGTGGCTTTAGAGTTGTTCAGCTGCAGTTTGACTCGCAAAGACTCAACTTTGTCCAGAAGAGCCTGAAGACACACAGACACACACACACGTTAACAGAAGTGCACACAAACACAGACAGACACACACACACCCAATCAGGCCTCACCTGGTGCTGCCGCATGTCCTCCTCCTTCTTCTTGTGCATCTGCTGTATGTGCTCCTCCTGCTCCTGCTCCTCCTCGTCCTGCTTCCTCATCAGAGCGTCGTACTGCACGGCGAGGCCTACGCCGGACGCCAACATGGCCGCCACCCGGCCCTCCCAGCCCGCCTCCGTGTTGACCCCCGCCTCCGAGGTGGAGACCTCCGTCTGCACCGACTGAACCTGCTGCAGCAGGTCTAAGAAGGGGGACATCGCCAGTGAGGACAAGTAGTCCACAAGAGGAGAGACACTAGTCAACACGGTCTCTCATCCTGTTGACTAGTGTCTCTCCTCCTGTCTACGCACTAACAGTAGCGTTTACCTTCCACAGTCATGTCTTCTAGCGCTAGCTCCAGCGCCTCCTCGTCCTCCTGGTTCAAATGTCGGACTTCCATGCTAGCCGTGTCCTCGCTAGCATGCATGCTAACATCGGTACAGAAGTGAAACTGAAATTCAAACCCGAACCCGGTTCACTGATCTGAGGAGGTCAGAGCCGATTTGATCACCGCGAGAAAGCTAACAAGCTAACCAGCGACGACGGCGGTAACTCCGGGCGCCTTTAACGTATTTCAGACGCAGTTATTCCCTCTATCAGCTCTCCGCTGACTGCCGCCAGTGATTCGCTAACGACACGGAAGTAAAGCAGGATGTGACGCCTCAGTGACGTCTCTGTTAGTTGCTCAAAACAAAACTTTATTGAAAGGGACAAACGGACAGAATAAAGTGGAAGGAAAAAATATGATTTACTTCAGTAAAATTATTAACACCACACTGATAAGTAGTACAAGTACAAGTGGTAAAAATACTATTGGAAGTAAAACTACTGCTTGGAAAACGTTTTCAGGAAAATGTATTCAACGTATTAAAAGTACAAATACTATTATGTTATATTATTATTCAAAGGATTTAACAACTAATATAAATTGACCAGATGTAAAAGATTTTTAGAAGCCAAAAATACAAAACGAAATGTTAGAAAATAATGAAAGTTCTCCTGAGGCCACACAGGAGTGAGACCTCCTCTCTTTCTCCTGCTCTTGTCTCCCAACAGGACTCCTGGTCGTCACATGACGGTGCTGGGAAAACCTCCTGACACCCCCCCCCCCCTCCCCGCCTCCCGTCAGTCAGTGCGTGTGCGTGTGTGTGTGTGTGAGAGAGAGAGAGAGAGCTAGAGAGTGCGTGTGTGTCCGCGCGTGTGCTCGTCCGTTAGCCAGCAGCTAGTTAGCCGTCGTCACACTCGCACCGCAGGACCGAGCGCGACCATGGCGGAAGCAGCCAGGGAGCCTCCGCCGCAGCACACCGACTTCCAGGAGCTGGAGGACGGGGAGGACCTGATCCCGGAGCACAGCGCCACCTTGGAGGTGAGAGCGAGGGGGGAGGAGGTGACGAAGGAGGCCGAACGGAGCTCCGGCAGCCGGGGCGTGATGCCTCCAGCCGACGTTGGGTGTAAACGTGGAGGGGGGGCGCAGGCAGATCGGTCGAGTTTTCAATGGGGTTTGGTGGGGTGGTTCGTGGGTGTGTTTGTACAACAACACGGACGCTGGCCCTCAGAGCCGCGGCGACGGCGGCTGACGAGGGTCACGTGAGCGCGGACGGGAACGCAGCATAGGTGCGCTCGCGTGCTCGCGTCAGGTGACACACACGCAAGTGTCGGTGATGCGTTCAGGGTAAACTGGGATACAAAAGTGAAGAGCAATGCAGATATGTGGAGTTAATGATTCTTCTTTGTCCATGTCGGGTTTTTTTAATTATTCAAATGAATTAATATTCTCAAATAATACTTAATGTTTGAAGGACTTTTGAAAGTGGCCAAATATCTGGAATCGGGGTTAGGTCATGTGTTTTACGTCTGACGTCGTGCGACAAACCCTGTAAACTACATGAAGAAACATTTTCACTCCTAAAAACCAGACACCAAAAGCGTTAAATGTCCAAATGTGTATTTCTTTGGTATTTGGGCGCACTGTCCTTTTAAGAAATAAATTGGCAGATAAATATCATTAGGAGTGAGACGTCTCTATGCAAACACTATCTCCAGATTATCAGTTTCTCACACATACTCACACACAAATGAACAAACTCATATTTACACGCAGTACTGTTTTTTTGTGTTTTTGTCATGTCAGCACTCTGCATTTCATTCCTCGTGATGTTTGTCATCGTTGAGTGTCACAACGCCTCACTGACCTGTGTGTGTGTGTGTGTGTGTGTCATCAACTTCCTCCTCCGTTCCACAACGACATAAACTATACCTGCATTAACTAAAGTAACATTTCTATTTGTTCAAACCGTTCTCTGTATTGCAGTTATTGCTCTATTTAAATGTATAATAAAGTGCTTAGAGCACGTGGTTTGGTCACATCGTGATTCGTCTTCTAATATCTATTTTATATTCATGTGAAAACATCTGGATTTTTCCACCACTAAAACCACATGTTGCAGAGCCTGAACGCATCATAATGTAACTGAAATGAACCTCTGGGATTAAAGACAACCTTTTGATTATTTTTTGTGTGTGTGTGTGTGTGTGTGTGTGTGTGTGTGTGTGTTTGCTGAGTCAGGAAGCTCCTCTGTGTCATCGCTCGTTTCCTTTCCTCCCTCCTTTTATTTTCTATCCGCTCAGCTAAATTCTCTTGCTCTTCTTTGTCGTCGGGGGGAATTTAACATCTAAGTACAGATTATCGCCCCAAAGAACAAACCTCATCTGAGATTTCAACTTTTTAAAGAAAATACAAGATTCTCTAAATGAGCGCTTTGGTTTTGTTTGCAGATGTTCATCAGCTGCTCGAGCAGCTTCAGTCTTCAACGTTTGTAAAACTCCATGAAGCATAAAACGGTAGCTGTGTGCGCGTGTGTTTTTGTTGCGACGCCACGCTCATGTGGTTGTGTGTCTGCCGCTGTGCGGTTGCTGCCTTGCCGCAGGGCACCAAGGTGAATTCATATCAAGCGTTGGAGTCTCGTCCGTTTCGCTGCTTCATTAAAGTTTCAGCTCGAGTTGACCTCCGACCTAGTCGAGCGAACCCTCGTTTTATGTGCTTTAATGATTATTATGCTTCATTTAAATCTCACATTTTATTAAATGTTTTAACTTCATTCTTTTTTTTAATTTCCATTTTCCTTTGCTTAATCAAAACTTGATCAATTTTAAACTGTAGTTACCTATTTTTTTAAAAACAAATTATTATTTATTTGTAATTATTTTTTCTTTGTGTCTGTGTGTGTGTGTGTGTGTGTGTGTGTGTGTGTGTGTGTGTGTAGTCAGAACCAGCCAGTCTCGCTGCGGAAGACATCAGCACCAACTCAAATGGACCCAAACCGGATTCGCTGTTTGATGACGACCAGGAAGATCTGT
>CM037929.1:19546883-19561883 GCA_021346845.1 Apeltes quadracus | reverse complement strand
TGATAGATGATGCTGTGCTTTGTTTTGTCCTATTGTCTCTTCTCTGAATTGTTTTGTTTCATTTTGCTGCCTCTTTAAATTATGTTGCATTTTTCCCACAATGCCTTCCTGCACCAGGAGATAGAGGAGGTGAGACCTGCTCCGCCTGTCTGTCTCTCTCACTCCGTCCCAATCCGTTTCTGTCTCTCTGCTTTGTTATACTTTCATATCTGTTGCTTCTGTTTATTTCAATTTTTATTTGTTTTCAGTCTCATGAAACATTTTGTTGATTTTTGGTTAAAAACTTTCTCTGAACTAAAGTGAATAAAGTGACAGCGTTTCCATGGCGATCAGGGATTCCAACGTTTAACCACCGCTCGTTGTGTCCGCTCAGCGAATATCTTCAGTAACTTTATTATGATGAGCTTTAAAATCCTTTATTGGTCCCCAAATGTTCAAAGCAAAAAACTGCTTCAAGTCAGTGAATCAACATTTTAGTAATAACTTTGGTTTTATTTCTCTATTTTCCAGTTGAAGCGTGATGATGATGATGATGACGATGATGATGATTCTAACCAGAAGCTCCGTGTCTGTTTTTGTCCGTCTGTCTTCCAGCTGGAGACGAAGGTCCAGCAGGGAGACAGAGACTTCGATCAAATCTCCAAAACCATACGCAAAGAAGTCAGCCGGTTCGAGGTGAGGAGGACGGATCCATCATCATCATCGTCATCGTCATCATCATCATCGTGAATCATACCGTGTGTTTCATGCTTTGGTTTCTCAACAGAAAGAGCGAGTGAAGGACTTTAAAACCATCATCATCAAGTACCTGGAGTCGCTGGTTCAGACACAACAGCAGGTAAAACATTTATTATTTATGTTTTTTACTGTACAGTAACTTTAATATATAATTAATACATGATAGAAAACAATACTTAGAACCAAATATGTTTATTCTTTGTTTGTTATTCACGTCAGTTGCATAATTCTGTTGCTTAACAACAAATAATAAAATTCTATTTCTGAATGGAAATGTTAATGTTTTTTCTTCTAAAAGTAAGTTTTAATAATATTTTTTGCCGTAATTCTTCATCATTACAAAAACAAATAGTTTAAATGTGAATATCATAATAATGATGATAATAATAGTACCTGTTTACCTGTCAGTAGTCCAACATGAATACAGTAATTTCCCTTGTTGCCTCCTCAGCTGATAAAATACTGGGACGCCTTCTTACCCGAAGCCAAGGCCATCTCATAGAGTCCCCACGGACGGTCCTCCTACTACACTACCCACAATGCACTGCTCCGTCTCCCCTTCAACGACCAGAGTGAAGGAGACAAGTGAAGGAACAAGAGGAACTCTTGAATTTATAGTTTGTCGTCTTTTATTTGCTTCTTCTCTTCTGTGGAACTTGGTGTTGTGTTCAAGTCCCGTCAGTGATCTTGGCTTCTACAATAACGCTGTAGTATCAACAAAGCTTACATTCCTTGTTCTATTTCCTGCTTTTTTTATCCAAATTCTGCTAAATGACGTCCCTGTGTGAGATTATGTTCATTAAAATTAAACTAAAAAGCTTTTTACAAGCCAAGAGCTTATATTCCCGTACGATTTGAACACATCACCAGTTTGAGGGCTTAAAAGTCAGGAATGACAGAAAATATACGGATATTCATCAAATGACTAATACCTCTCTAAATGTGCCATCAAGATTGGGATTTTTGACAAATAGAAAATTCAGAATATTGAAAAACAGTGATTTATCATATTTATTATGATAAATGTTGTTATTTTAGACAACTCTAATGGTTCAATATCGCAAACAAATCCAAAGTGAAAAGTTTACTTTAAAAGAGCTTTTTTTAACTTCATCTTCAACTGGAGCTACATGATTGGATGTAGTCTTGCTGCATTGAACTCTGGGTAGTTTTCTTTTTCCTTGTCCATAAAGAACATTTCATTGTCTTCGATTCGTCCGGCGCTGCGTCCTGTTATGCTAACAGCGCTATGTACATTTATCCTAACGGCGCTACATCGAGTTATGCTAACAGCGCTACACCCCGTTAAGCTAGCAGCGCTACGTCCAGTTATGCTAACAGAGCTTCATCCAGTTATGCAAACAGTGCTACATCCCGTTATGCTAGCAGCGCTACGTCCAGTTATGCTGACGGCGCTATGTACATTTATCCTAACGGCGCTACATCGAGTTATGCTAACAGCGCTACACCCCGTTAAGCTAGCAGCGCTACGTCCAGTTATGCTAACAGAGCTTCATCCAGTTATGCAAACAGCGCTACGTCCAGTTATGCTGACGGCGCTGCATCACGTGAGCCAACTGAATCTGATCCGGAGTCAGTGGTGGCTGCGCCTTGTACTTCCTGTTGCCCCGTCCTCTCTTAGGCATCCTTTACTCATTTCAAAAGAACTTGTTTGCTGTATGATCGTAAGTGAAGGCGACGTTCCCTCTTTCGCTTCCTTTTTGAGTGGAGGAGAAAGACTCCAGTTTGTTCGCTTCACTGCTGCTGACACTTACTCTCCATTTATAAATGTTCAGAAGGATTTTACACTCAACGTTTTCCAGTTATAAGTTGTGACCTTTGTTCCAGGACATTTCAATTATTCTTGTGAATGTAATAAACAAAAGCTGCAGCGTGAACGAAACCTCGTTAAGTGTCATGTCCCCCAAAGAGAAAGACTCAGTTGTTGTTGATTCTTTTAAGCGTAGAAATCAAACTCGTTCGCGCCTTTAGCTTTGATGCTAACAAGAGTGTTTCCAGAGTGACGTGATCGTCCATTCCACTTCCTCCTCCTGGAACATCGGATGAGTTCCTCACTTCTTCAGCAGGATCCAATCCGACGTTTCATCTCTTATGGGAGTTTTTCTCATCGATCACTGCCTTTCTGTATCAATTTTGTCATTCCACATTTCGGTGCCGCACAATGAAGTGCGATGGCACTTTCGATTGATTTCCTTTATTTTTAACTTTCCCATAATGAATTCTACACCTTGTGTTTACATTCCTGCAGAGCAGAACTTTATTGACAATAAAGGAATGTACCTCATCTGTGATTAACTGCGTTTGAATTATTATACTATTATTATTATTATTATTATTATTATACCTGCTGTTCATTATTATCTGATCCTCACTAACATTTAGAAATATATTTTGATTTATATTAAATTAATTATTACCCTTATTACATTTTGAGTGTGTGTGTGTGTGTGTGTGTGAGAGAAATTGTGTGTCTCTTATCTTACTCTTCTTTTTTAATTCAAACATACTGTCAAACCTCAAAATGAATTAAATCTGGACAACTTCGACTGCCAGGAGGTGTCCCATCAGCTTTGCGCACACACACAATGACACACACAGTGACACACAGGCCGGGTGTTACTTTGCATTGTGTCACACAATCGACTATGTGTCATATTCACGCTGCAGCTTTCTGTGCAAGACGAACAAATTCACATCTGACTTGTGTGCGCGTGTGCGCGCGTGTGTGTGTGTGTGCGTGCGTGCGTGCGTGTGTGTGTGTTTGTGCGTGCGTGTGTGTGTGTGTGTGCATGCGTGTGTGTGTGTTTGTGCGTGCGTGTGTGTGTGTGCATGCGTGCGCGTGTGCGTGCATGCGCGTGCGTGTGTGTGTGTGCTTGTGCGTGCGTGTGTGTGTGTGTGTGCGCGTGTGTGTGTGTGCGCGTGTGCGTGCGTGCGCGGGTGCGTGCATGCGCGTGCCTGTGTGTGTGTGTGTGTGTGTGTGTGTGTGCGTGTGTGTGTGTGTGTCTGTGTGTGCGCGCGCGTGTGTGTGTGTGTGCGTGCGTGTGTGTGTGTGTGCATGCGTGCGCGTGCATGCGCGTGCGTGTGTGTGTGTGTGCGTGCGTGTGTGTGTGTCTGTGTGTGCATGTGTGTGTGTGTGTCTGTGTGTGCGTGCGTGCGTGCGCATGCGCGTGTGTGTGTGTGTGTGTGTGCGTGTGTGTGTGTCACTTGTCACATTTCAGCAGGTACGTAAGTGTTATCTTAAATTTTCCATTTGTTATTTCTTCCGGTGAGTAAAGTGATGACTAACTGATCGGTTACCGTGGTAACATCGCTGTGACCACTATTAAAATATGGTTTGATTTAGTAAAAGAGATGCCCCCCCCCCTCCCCCCCCCCCCCTCCCAAACCCAACCATTAACTCTCCTCCGTCAGGTGGAGAATAATGTCGCTGAACCTGCGTCCTCCACCC
Organism: Apeltes quadracus; assembly: GCA_021346845.1. Classification (NCBI taxonomy): domain Eukaryota; kingdom Metazoa; phylum Chordata; class Actinopteri; order Perciformes; family Gasterosteidae; genus Apeltes; species Apeltes quadracus. The sequence continues at coordinate 19,557,676 of CM037929.1, read as the reverse complement.
CCCTAAAGTACGGAGTAATGGCTCCCGCTTCACCTCCACCCCGGCCCTCCCCACTTTGACTCTGGAATAATGCATCTGCATCTGCCCCCCCCTCGCTCGTGACCTCTCGCTCTCCAGAATAATGGAGACGTATTTATTGTCTGCCCCCGTCACCATGCTCACCCCTCACTGAGTGCATCTATTATCTCCACTCTACAATAATCTAGCTGATTCTTTTTCTACATGGGGGGCAGAGGGGGGTAAATAAAAAGCAAGCGCTTCTAAATGATGCAAAGAGTTTATCATCGTTTACACTTTGAATATTCTCCCCAGTCGGCTCCTCTTCCCCTCTCCTCCTTTTCTCTCCTCTACTCCTCTCTTCCTCCTCTCACAGACGTGGTGGGGCTGTAGGGGAGCAAACAGCGGCAGATAACAGTGTTGTTGCCCCCCCTCGGTTTATTTATCATATCTGCGGTGTAGCTGCTGTGCCGTGGTCAGGATACAGTGACCTTAGTTGATCAACTACCCCCTCCACGAGGCCCGATAAGAGAGCTAATATAACAGCAGCTTGTACTGTAATTATTCCTATGCTGTCAGACCCCCCCCTCCCTCTCCTCCCCGCCCTCCCCCGCCCTCCCCGCCCCGGGAACGTTGATTCAAATCTGAGGGGTAACTAAAAGGGGGATGAGGAAGGCCGCAACGCCAACAGTGAGACAAATATCAGCCACCCGACACGCCTGGAATTGAACCAGTTTGTCATGCACAGGACTGCCAGACACACACACACACACACACACACACACACACACACACGACAAGACCACACGTAGCTGCTAAAGTTCTTACTTTAGCAGCTACACACCATAAAGGGTGTACGGGATCATTTTACTGAGTCTGAATGAAAGCTTCTGACTAGTGAAAAACATTTCAACATGTCAGATCAAAAATATTAAAAATAATTACGTTGTTTTTTAAATTAAGTGCAAATTTGGTATGAAAAAAAAGTGAAATATACTATTTTGAAAAGGATCTGAAAGAAAGTAAACTGTTATAGTACCGGTCAAAAGTTTTGACACACTTAACCATTTAATTGAATGAGAACATGTCAAGAAATATTAGGTTGAAAATTGTTTAGATTTGAGAAGAAGATTTGAAAGGTCAATTTATTTTTTTAAAGAAGTCCAAAAAAGTCGGAAAATGTCATGGGAAAAAAAGTGAAAAAAGGTTGTCAAAAAAATGTATTTAAAAAAAGTTACAATTTGTTAGGTCAAAAAAGTCATACACCAAAGAAAAAATCAGGTTGAGGTCTAAAGGTCTAAAAATTGAAAGATTCCAAAAAGAACGTTGAAGAAACATTATGTCGTAAAATATTTTGGAAAAATGTGTAAATCTCTTAAAATGAATTGGAAGAGTTAAAATACATCAGGTTGACATTTATTTTGAAAAAAAAGAGGTTGAAAAATGTTTTTGAAAAAATAGTCAAACTATGTTTATTATATATCGTAAGACATCATGTAACAAATTATTTGGTCCAAAATTGTTTGGATAAAATATGTTAAATAGAAAAAAAGTAATGGACAGAAAGTTAAAAATCATCATTCGAAAAAAATGGGGAATAAAAGTTTATACTTTGTCGCAAAATGTCGCTGAAAAGTAAAAATGTGTCATTTAATAAAAAGTAGTGTAAAGAAATGTCAAATGATTGGGTCAGAATTGTAAGGAAATAAAGTGATAAAAGATAAAGCAAAATAATATGGGAAAAAAGTGAGTTGTAAATGTATATGTTAGGTCAAATTATGTTTGGAAAAACTAGTAAAAAACTGTTGGGTCGAAAAATGAAAATGTTAGCTTGGTAACCAATTTTTAAAGAGTAAATGTCAAAAAATATATTGCCGAAAAAAGTCATGAAAGGAATTTGTGAAACAAAAGTAAAAAATATTAGGTCAAAGATTCTGGGAAAATGAAGTCAAAACTTATAACAGCTGAAAAAAGATTAAAAGCAAAAATGCGTATGGCCAAAAAAGTTTTAACGAGTACATATGAAAAGATGTTTGAAAAAAGTCAAATGATTACATCCAAAAGTGTTTTGAAAAAAAAGTCTAAAAAATAAGGACCATTGGAAAAAAAGTCAAAAAATGTGATGGACAGAAATCTAAAAAATGATTAGGTTGATTTTTCAAAGTCAAACTTCCCATCTAACAGAAGGGATCCATTGGCAGCATGTCTGGTTTTAGAAACTCATGAATTCAGATGGTTTGACCTTGAAAAACAAACAAAACAACAAACCCGAAGTTGTTCTAGCTGCTGCAGCATAACATTGTTAAGAACCACCTACCACCAAACAAAAGTGTCAATTGTGGCTTTTATTGTGAAGCCTGGAGGATGTATGGGCCGGTGTCGCTCGGTGATAGATGACACGATACCCGGCTCTCCTGATTTCGCAAATTTCTATGAAATGTGTCCTCAGTTAGCGAATGGCGAAGAGATAAGAGGCTGGAAGAGACTCGCCGGCCAATGGGATTCATCCATTTCTGCCTCTTATCTACTGATAGAGGAGGACCCTCTCCTTTCCTTTGCTTCTTCATCGCCATGCTTTACCCCTTGTCTTCCTCCTCCTCCGCTCTTCCTCTTTTCGTCTCTCTTGTCACAGATCTGTTGTTTTTCTCCTCCTCCTCTTTCCTCTTTCCACCTCTTGTTTTTCTCCACCTCTTCTTACTTATTACCTTCTTCTCTTTTGTCTTCTTTTTTAATCCGCCTCATTCCTTTCCTCTCAGGTTTCCTTTTCAATTCTTGCTGCTCATCTAATCCTTAAAAAATATTTTTTTAAAAACCCAACATACCGTGTTTTTCTGGAGGACACACAAAGTTGAGCTTTTAGAAACAACAACTAACCACATCAGGAGGAGGATGTGTTCAATGTGAATGTGCCAGTTGGCCACAAGGACTTGTGCATTTCAGTAACAAACGAGCAGATTAGTCATTTATTCATTAACTATCCTATAACATTGACTTTTTATTACTAAAACATTTCTAAAAAAGGATCATGTACGACTGAACACAAGATAAAGACAGAAAAGCTCTTTGGCCGGTTCTCCGGTTCCACTCTGTCCACGAGCCTCTCGTCTCTCGGCCCGGTTACAGGAACCGTCGGTGGTGAAAAGTACCAAAATGGTACACAGATGGTACCAAGATGGCGACGGCTGGGATTCTAAATGCGGACGACGAAAAGCTGGCAAGATGGCGAGGACCAAAATCACAAAACTGGAGCTTAAAAAGTCATTAAAACCCTTTCGACGACGCCCCCTATCTTATAGACAGTCTGCGGTGGTACCCAGATGTTACCCAGATGTTACAGATGTTACTCAGATGGTTACTTAGAGGTTACCCAGATTTTACAGATGTTACCCAGATGTTACTCAGATGGTTACTTAGAGGTTACCCAGATGTTACAGATGTTACTCAGATGTTACTTAGAGGTTACCCAGATGTTACAGATGTTACTCAGATGGTTACTTAGAGGTTACCCAGATGTTACAGATGTTACTCAGATGTTACTCAGATGGTTAGTTGGTTGTTGTCCAGATGTTACAGATGTTACTCAGAGGTTACCCAGATGTTACAGATGTTACAGATGTTACTCAGATGTTACTCAGATGGTTACTTATAGGTTACCCAGATGTTACTCAGATGTTACTCAGATGGTTACTTAGAGGTTAACCAGATGTTACTCAGATGGTTACTTAGAGGTTACCCAGATGTTACTCAGATGTTACTCAGATGGTTACTTAGAGGTTACCCAAATGTTACAGATGTTACTCAGATGTTACTCAGATGGTTACTTAGAGGTTACCCAGATGTTACTCAGATGTTACTCAGATGGTTACTTAGAGGTTACCCAGATGTTACTGATGTTACTCAGATGTTACTCAGATGGTTACTTAGAGGTTACCCAGATGTTACAGATGTTACTCAGATGTTACTCAGATGGTTACTTAGAGGTTACCCAGATGTTACATATGTTACTCAGATGGTTACTTAGAGGTTACCCAGATGTTACTCAGATGTTACTCAGATGGTTACTTAGAGGTTACCCAGATGTTGTGGTTTGGATGATAATGTTTACTGATTTACATCTGGAATAGCTTTGGCGTTTAAGCTCGTTAACGGAGGCGTTCCTGTTGAAAGCGCCGGCGCTGCATTCCCTTCCCACTTGATCTTCTTCGAGACACTTCAACCCCCCTTTTTATTTTCTACTGTCTTTTTTTTAAGATCCCTTAAAACAACATTGATCGTTTCCTAGAATGACTTCCTGTCTCCGTGGCAATGATTATGCAGATGAGCACAACCTTTCCGCTTGACGGGCCGTTCCCACGAGGAGAGGCGGTGACACGCTGGCCGTCGCCACGCCGACAAGCGACCGACATGCCCCCCCCACTGCCCCCGTCTCCTTGTGCTTAGTCTGGCCGTTTCTCCAGTGGTGGAGGAGATGATGGAGCAGGTTGGTTTAAATCAGAGAATGAAAGATTGTATTAACACATCACCATCATCCGCTTCATCTTCATCATCATTACAACAATGAAACTTCCACCACAACGTTATCAATTTCAAAAGTATTTATTTCAGTCTCATAAATAAAAAGAATAATAGTACGTATAATGTTTTGTATTATTATTTGTTTTTTTTAAATAAATATATGAGTGGAACCAAAATTAATACTGACTGAAAATAATGAGGTTAATTAACCTTTTACCTTGATTGTTAACTAAAGGAATACATTTTAATAAATAAAAATAGAAAATAAATAATGTGACCAAATAAGACTATTTTCAATCATTAAATTAAAATTTTATATTTATTATATATATTATATATTTATATATTATATTTCTGCAACTTTATATCAAATGTGTTTTTCTAAACATAAAACAGACCATAATAATTTAAGCTACAATCAGAACCAAAATAATAGAAATAGAAAATAAGTAAACATTTCAGGTAAACAATAAGTCAATATTTTAGCAAAACGATTAGTAAACATTTGAGGTAAACGTCCCTCCTCCAATGACAGCTCGGCCCTCATTTATTCTCGCTCCTGATTGGCCGTCTGACAACACAGCCTTCTTCATCGCATTCACACTTTTTCCTCCTCTTCTTCTCCAGATCATTTTTCCTTTCATACTAAGTTTTCTTTTTTACAGTATTTTACCCCCCCGGGTCTCTTTATCTGACAGGAAATATTGCAGGCGACGTGGTGCGCTCGTGGATCTGCGGCCGTGGCAGGCGCCATCGATCGTCCTGATTTGCATACATAAATCTATCGGCTCTCTGACACGTGCCGATAGCCGGGCGGCGCGGGGCGGCGGTGCTGAGTCGGCCGGGTCACATGATCATTGGTGATGGAGCTTTGATGAAGTGTGACAGCGGTGCGCATCTGCTGGTGTAAACACAGAGTGTGAGCTCCTGTGTGAGGAAACGTCTGTCGGGACGGTCTCGTGTCTTGTGTCTTATGTCTTGTGTCTCATGTCCCATGTCTCGTGTCTTATGTCTTGTGTCTCATGGCTCGTGTCTTATGTCTCGTGTCTCATGTCTTCTGTCTCGTGTCTTATGTCTTGTGTCTCGTGTCTTCTGTCTCGTGTCTCATGTCTTCTGTCTTCTGTCACGTGTCTCATGTCTTGTGTCTCATGTCTTGTGTGTCTTGTCTTGTGTCTCATGTCTCATGTCTTATGTCTCGTGTCTCATGTCTTCTGTCCCGTGTCTCTTGTCTTGTGTCTTGTGTCTGTGTGACGATTGGCGACCTGATATTGCGCCTTCATTGATAAAAAACAACATGTACAAGAATACGTTTTTTTGAAAAGGAAGATGAAGACGATTCTGCCGTCAACTTTGTCTCTTTTAAGCTTTGACAAATTCGGAAAAAATTTAATTAAACTTCTATATGAAATAGTTACGACAAAAGTAATCTGCACAAAATAAAGAAATAAAAGTGTTAGATGTATATTATATGTATATATTATATGTGTATATAATATTTGTATTGCTGAGAAAATTCAAACAATTGTAATTACAACTACATAGCATTACATTTTGACATCATCCAAGCAAGTATGAAAATGTAACAAATGCAAACAAATTTGACAAATACGACATTCTTACTGGAGAGAGCTTGAACACAACAAGATGTAGCTCAATGCTACCACCGTTAGCGTTAGCTGTTAGTGGGAATATTTAGCGAAGCAGGACAGGTTTGTGTGATTGTGTACGTGTGTGATTGTGTGTGTTTGTGTGTGTGACTGTATGATTGTGTGTGTGATGGTGTGTACGTGTGATTGTGTGTGTGTCTGTGTGTGATTGTGTATGTGTGTGTGTGTTTGAGCAGCCTCCAGTTTCTTTGTTTCTTGGAGGAAAAGGTCAAAGCAGCAGAGAGAATTAATTGAAGAGTGAGAGAGCACAGCTGGTTCTGTCAGACCAACAAGCAAGTGTGTTTGTGTGTGTGTGTGTGTGTGTGTGTGTGTGTGTGTGTGTGTGTGTGTGTGCGTGCAACAGGATTAGAGTGAGGCTGGTTCACAGAGGATCAGGATTATCTTTGTCAGAGTAAAACTGTACTCGTTCTAATCTGTTATGGGCAACATTTTAACGCCGTCTCTGACAAAACCACAATCAAACAATTAAACATCTGCTTTTTACAGTATTTTGGTGCTGTGTGTGCGTCCATGTGTGTGTGTGTGTGTGTGTGTGTGTTTGTGCGCCCCCCTCATTACCTGGCAGTGTTCCTGCTGTTGTGTCGTCGTGGGAACGCGCCGTGACAACCTGCTGCTTTCGTATGCAGCAGCGCGGCGGAGCCGAGTTAATAGCTCTTCTGTGGGCAGCGTGATCCTTCAACTACTCCCCTCCACCCCCCCCCCCCCCCCACACACACACCCTCACCTCCAACAAACACACACACACACACACCTCGCAGTGATGCAAACACAGAGTGACACAATTTAATGAAGTTCTGTTCTTTAAAGCAAGTGGCGATTCGTGGGAACCGGGAGGTTGGGAGGCACGGGGCAGGTGGGGGGGAACAAACCACCTTCAGCTCATCTGTTTCTTTGAATAGTTTCCACGAGCCGATCGATCGGCCGGTTCTCTTCTGGCCTTTCGGCTCTGTCAGCCGTCATTGAGGGATGCAAATTCACATCAGAAACCGCCCCCCCTCGGGAGAGAAGGGGGGGCAGCGCTCAGCAATAAACGGGGTGAAGGCCTCGTTTCTCAGAGGACCGAGGAAGACCTTTTCCATCAAAGTTTTCTCCCTCCGTCGTGACAGGAGGAGGAAGACAGGACGGCAGCAAAGTTCATCTCTGATCTCTGCTGGGGGGCAACAAGGGGGCAGGGGGGGCTCACAAACAAGCAGGACAAGGAGGAGGAGGAAAGGAGGAGGACATGAGGAAGTGAGGAGGAGAAGGTGGTGAGGGGGAGGAGTAGGTGAGGAGGAGAAAGGACAGGAGGACGTGAGGAGGATCACCAAAACTCAATGTTGGGTCACATTATCACATCACATTATCACATCACGTTATCACATCACATTATCACATCGCATCACATTATCACATTATCACATCACATTATCACATCACATTATCACATCACATTATCACATCACATTATCACATCACATTATCACATCACATCACATTATCACATCACATTATCACATCACATCACATTATCACATCACATCACATTATCACATCACGTTATCACATCACATTATCACATCACATCACATTATCACATCACATTATCACATCACATTATCACATCACATTATCACATCACATCACATTATCACATCACATTATCACATCACATGTCATTTAGCCGACGCTTTTATCCAAAGCGACAATCAGTGCATTTCAACCACAAGGACACAAACTCAAAGAAGAAAACACAAAGTGCTCTTTCATGTGCAGCTCGTTGTAGATCGGATCCATTGTGAGTGCTGCAGTGTGCTGGTGTCTCTAGTGGAGGGAGAGTCTGAAGACGTGTGTCTCTAGTCTGAAGATGTAGAGGCTCTCTGCGCTCCTGATGTCATCAGAGCTCCTTCCACACAGCAAAGAGTGCTGATCTGCTCTCAGTGAGGAGCAACAAGCACATGTTGGGAAGGAGGCTTTGACCGGGTCCTGGATGGAGACTGGACTCCATCCATCCACACTGGCACCAGTGAGGAGAGCGGAGGAAGGTTAGGAAGGTTAGAAAGCAGGCGAGCTGCTGCATTGTGGGTAAGCTGCAGAGAGGGAACCTGCCAGCAGAGAGTTACAGGAGTCCAGATGATGACGAGGGCCTGAATCAGCAGCTGCGCCTCCTCCTGAGTGAGGAGGGGTCGTGTGCTCCTGGTGTTGTACGGCGTGTATCTACATGTCCTCCAGCACATTTCACAGATAGAAATGGAGATGGCTGATTGCTTTCAGTGAATCTGCCTTTAATAATTACAGGAGGAGAAGCTCGGGGTGACGATGGAGGAGCAGAGACCAATGGAAAACTAGATTTCTTCACTGAATCAGAGGGAGGCGTCAGGGAGATCAATATATTGACGAGCCATCAGCGGGCCGTAGATCAGGAGAAGTGTTTCGGACTCATCGCCAAACTGGCTCTGATGCTCCGTGGCACCTCCATACGAGGAGGATCACAAGCCAGCTCATCTGCAGGAGGAGGAGGAGCAGGATCACAAGCCAGCTCATCTGCAGGAGGAGGAGGAGGAGGATCACAAGCCGCGAGTACTCCTCCTCCTCCTTGTCCTCGTCCTCCTTGTCCTCCTCGTCCTCCTGCTCCTCCTCCTCCTGCATCAAAATGTAAATGTGCCTCTGAGGAGACGCAGTGATCTGGGATTCTGCTCCTATTGATGCTCATTACCCAGAGTTCAGTGGGCTCAGTGTGATTCACACTAGTGAATATTCAAGTGTTCAAAACACTTCAACAGAACTCTTCAGTTAATCAAAGAACATATTTATAAACATCAACAAGCTGGAGTCGTGACCTCTGACCTCTGTGGGGGGCGGAGTCAACATCACATTACGGCTTCAGTCCCATTTGATGCTTATGTTAATGAAAACATATTTTTATATACATATTATTACCTAAACTATTGTATTATGTAGAATCATAATTATGATTATTATGATCTCACAGCTCCACAAAAACTCAAGCGCCTCCTGAGGTGCATGAGTAAGTGTGTGTGTGTGTGTCCTGGGGTGTGGTTGTGTGTTGCATGAAGCATTAAACACTTTGGCTTGTTTCTCACAGGTTTTTCATGGTGGAGTAAAATATTTTTACGAAAAATTTCTACAGAAATCTATTAATTTAATTATTAATTAATTTAATTTATCCTCATGAATCTGCAGTGAGACTCCACGTTACATTATTATTACGTTAAATCACTCAGTAATGTGGGGAAGCAGCGTGATTTGGGTTGAGGTTGTTGCCATGACAACACCTGTGTTGTCTTTTAGTAAAATTTGGATGAGAGCTGTTGTTACCGTTAGCCTCGGTGCTAGCTAGCTCTGCATTTATTGAAGACGTGTTAGAAATGAGTTGCTAATAAAATAAGAAGTAGGAGTTGATGCGTAGACACATTCTAGGCACTGTGTGACCCCCCCATGCCCCTCCCACCCCGCCCCCCTTCCTCCCCTCTCCATGCCCCCCTCCTCCCTATGCCCCACCCCCCCCCACCCCGCACACTCAAAGCTACAAATGACGATTATGATATATCATGTAACAGAGAAAGTCTCTTTGTTTCTGCCCTAAAAGGAGGGAATCGATAGCGTGGGTGCCCCCCCCCCCCTCCCCTAAGGTCCAGGTAAGGGTCTGGCCCAGCGGGGGGGCTCAGGAATGCTGATTCTACATTTAGCCAGACGTTGATGCATGTCTCGGCCCCGCCGGTACCTGAGGGCCGGCCGGGAGATCAGCTGCTTCCAGGAGGAGGAGGAGGAGGAAGGGGGGGTATTTTTAGAGCCGGCAGGAGGCCGGTGGGGGGGGACAGAGGAGACAAGCAAGGAGTTGGACAGAGCACCTGACTTCTGTACTTCAGCCTTGGTCTTTGAGACGATACGATGGGAAGGAAATAATCCTCAAACGTAGGTTCAGTGAGTTTTGGGTTCATTTGACTAAAACGTTGTGGTTGTGTTGTGTTTGTGTTTGTGTTTGTGTTTCTGACGACACGGTGGAAACGTTCCACATCATGTGGTGAAGATTACTATTGTAAAGACATGTAAATCAGTTTACACAGTTCCCGACAAAGTCAATGTGACGCCGTCTTCCACGTGGGGATGATACGGAGGGAAGCTGCTTCCCGATAGACGATGACAACAACAACAACAACAACAACAAAAGGTGTAGCTTGTTGACGCGACGACCAGCTGCTTTAGACTTTAGAAAAGGCCTCTCGGTCCCAGCAGAGCGCCAGGAAACCTCCGACAGGATGGATGCGGCTGTCGCTGCGCCGCCCGTGTGGAGACAATGGTGTTAATGAGCCCTACACATCAACCTGTGTGTGTGTGTGTGTGTGTGTGTGTGTTGGCCAGGGGCCTGTACCATGAAGCTGTTTCAGGGGCCTGTACCATGAAGCAGGTTCAGGGGCCTGTACCATGAAGCAAGTTCAGGGGCCTGTACCATGAAGCTGTTTCAGGGGCCTGTACCATGAAGCAGGTTCAGGGGCCTGTACCATGTGACCTGGTCCTGTACCATGAAGCTGGTTCAGCTGGTAGCCAGCTAGGTTTCAGCTTACTTTCCACCAACCCCGGGTTTTCGGTACCATGAAAGTGGCTCGGCTTCAATCG
>CM037929.1:19511883-19539383 GCA_021346845.1 Apeltes quadracus | reverse complement strand
AGGAGCGTTTTCTCTCTCGTCTCTCTGTTCGCTTTGATGACTCTGTCTGCTCTCGGAGGCTGATGGAGCTTCCCCTCTTCTTCTTCCTCCTCTTCATCCTCTCATCTCTGGACTCTGTGATGAAGAAGACTTTTTTCATCCTTCTCTTCTGTTTTCTTGATCTCACCGTCTCTTGCTTCTCCTCTTCATTCCTCCCTCCTTCCTGTCACTTTCATTCTTCTTCCTTTCTCTCCATTGGTCCTCTTTTTATTTGCATTCTTCCTCCCTTATTTTCCTCTCACCTCCTTCTCCCCTCTTTCATTTTAACGCCGTCATCCTCTCACACGTTTCTTCTTCTTCTCTTTTTCCTTCCTCCCTCTCATCCTTTCCTTTCTTTTCGTTTTCTTTTTCATTGCTTTCCTCCTTTTATTTTTTAGCATCCTCTGTTTCTCTTATTTTCTTTTCCTTCTCATGTCCACTTCATCCTCTCCTCCACTTTAAATCCTCCTAGTCTCCCCTCCTCCCCCCTCCTCCCCCCTCCTCCCGTCCGTCAGATATTGTTTAAAAAGCGGAGCTGCAGTTTGATGGTTAAAACGCTGGCAAATCGATACCTTCACACATGACGGAACGCCGGGCGGACGGCGAGGGAAGGAGGGCGAGCGAGGCAAGGATGCACGGGGAGAGAGAGAGGGAGGGAGGAGGAGGGCAGAAATAACAAGCTGACAAAGAGGAGGCCCTTATTTCCCCAGGAGGAGATGGATGAATGTGCTTCGAGCTTTTACCTCTCTTCTCAGGCTGTTACTTTTTATCTTTTGGTTTCCTTCTACGTCTCGTTTCCTTCCCTTTTCACTTCCTCCTCTCATCTGTCTCTCACAGCCTGTCCCTCCTCTTCATCACCTCTATATATATATGATATATATATATACATATATATATATATATATCATTAATTAACTTATTATTGACTCTTTAGGTTCCTAAAGGACTTTTTCTTCCACTATTGATGGTGGTTGACGGCATAATCGTAATAATAATAATAATAATAATAATAATAATAATAATAATAATACTTACATATTAATAATACTACATTGAATACATACAGTGAATCATTATTTATATGGGGGGGGGGGGGGGGGGGGGGGGTCCTGAGTCAGTCTCAGCTAACGTTAGCTCATTTAACACAAACCACAGACGTAAAGTTCCCCCCCCCCCCCCCCCCCTCCAGTGGGGCAGATGGATTTTTCGTCCTCCTCCATCTCTCTTATTGTTTCCACCAGCAGGACGAGCTGCTTCACTGGATGTGACCTCGTGTGTGTGTGTGTGTGTGTGTGTGTGTGTGATCCTCAGACCCCCTGCTGAGATCACACACACACACACACACACGCAGTGATAACAGCCGGCTGGCAGCAGATCAATTGAGGCAAACTTTGCTCGAGTAAACATTGACTCTTTTACTTTTTATTACTATGTTAAAATGTTTCTTTCCCTTTTTCTCGTGTATCTCATCTCTCTGTGCCCTCCCCCTCCCCCCCCCCCCCCCCGTGTATAATAAATATTATTATACACCCCCCCCCCTCCCTCCCGCACCTCCTGCTCTGGACTTCACTGCTAATTAGTTTCAGAGGGAGAGAGGGGAGGTACAGGGGGGAGAGAACGAGAAGGGGGAGTGAACTAAAGATGATCCTTTCTGTTGGTACAAGTACTGCAACCACTGCTAGTACTACAAGTACTGAGACTGCTAGTACTACTCAGTACTACTAGTAGCAGTACTGAGTAGTGTTGTTCCCGACAGGAGGAAACATCTTAACATCATGGACGGATTGTCTTCAAAGAAGAGGACATGAATCTTACCCAGCCTCCACCTCCACCTGCAGCGCCTCCACCAGGTCAGCCTCCACCAGGTCAGCCTCCACCTCTACCTGCAGCGCCTCCACCTCCACCTGCAGCGCCTCCACCAGGTCAGCCTCCACCTGCAGCGCCTCCACCAGGTCAACCTCCACCAGGTCAACCTCCACCTCTACCTGCAGCGCCTCCACCTCCACCTGCAGCGCCTCCACCAGGTCAGCCTCCACCTGCAGCGCCTCCACCAGGTCAACCTCCACCTCTACCTGCAGCGCCTCCACCTCCACCTGCAGCGCCTCCACCAGGTCAGCCTCCACCTGCAGCGCCTCCACCAGGTCAGCCTCCACCAGGTCAGCCTCCACCAGGTCAACCTCCACCTCTACCTGCAGCGCCTCCACCTCCACCTGCAGCGCCTCCACCAGGTCAGCCTCCACCTGCAGCGCCTCCACCAGGTCAGCCTCCACCAGGTCAGCCTCCACCAGGTCAACCTCCACCTCTACCTGCAGCGCCTCCACCTTTACCTGCAGCGCCTCCTTCAGGTCAGCCTCCACCAGGTCAGCCTCCACCTGCAGCGCCTCCACCAGGTCAGCCTCCACCAGGTCAGCCTCCACCTGCAGCGCCTCCACCAGGTCAACCTCCACCTCTACCTGCAGCGCCTCCACCTCTACCTGCAGCGCCTCCACCAGGTCAGCCTCCACCTCTACCTGCAGCGCCTCCATCAGGTCAGCCTCCACCAGGTCATCCTCCACCAGGTCAGCCTCCACCAGGTCAACCTCCACCTCTATGTGCAGCGCCTCCACCAGGTCAGCCTCCACCTCTAACTGCAGCGCCTCCATCAGGTCAGCATCCACCAGGTCAGCCTCCACCAGGTCAACCTCCACCTCTACCTGCAGCGCCTCCGTCAGGTCAGCATCCACCAGGTCAGCCTCCACCTCTACCTGCAGCGCCTCCATCAGGTCAGCCTCCACCAGGTCACCCTCCACTAGGTCAGCCCCCACCAGGTAAACCTCCACCTCTACCTGCAGCGCCTCCACCAGGTCAGCCTCCACCAGGTAAACCTCCACCTCTACCTGCAGCGCCTCCACCAGGTCAGCCTCCACCAGGTAAACCTCCACCTCTACCTGCAGCGCCTCCACCAGGTCAGCCTCCACCAGGTAAACCTCCACCTCTACGTGCAGCGCCTCCACCAGGTCAGCCTCCACCAGGTCAACCTCCACCAGGTCAACCTCCATCAGCTCAGCCTCCATCAGGTCAAATACTTTCTTCCAGTTTAACTCAACAACTCTTTGTTTTAAATAAATAACGTTTCACAGCAAACGGCCGTAAAACCAGAGAAAAACAACAACAAAACAAATCAGGACTTTGAGGTGAATAATGCGTTGACAGGGTTCTCTGCTCTAATTGGCCGATGAGGCGTCCGCTGTTTTCTGTTTGTCAGCATTTCGATTTTTACTCGCAGCATCGCTCTCTCTCTCCTCTCCTCCTCGTGAGGACGAGTAAAGGAGGAGGAGAACGGGGAGGAGGTGTCACCGCGGTTACGGTTTCTGGCGGTGACAGGACAGCAGCTGCTCCCCCCTCGTCTCTCTGTCTCTCCGCCTCCTCATCGGTCCGGATGAACGAAACTCAGGGGAAATCATCACTATGTTTACTCTGCCCCCCTCAGAGCCACCCACCGTCTCTGTCCCATAACCCCCCCTCCCATCTCTGTTTTCTGCCCCATGATGGTGGTTGTTAGACAGACAGACAGCAGCACCGCTCTCTTGTAAATGTGTGACCTCCGCTAGCATCCAAAGGAAAGAAGAAGGAGGAGATGAAGGGGGGGGAGGGGGGGGGGGGGGGCGGTGCAATTGGCGGTGATGTGAGGAGGGAGGAGGGGTTGGGGGAGTAAAGGCCAGACAATTGGTGGTGAGGGATGCAAGAGAGGGATGAAGGGGTAGGAGGGGGGAGGCAGGGGGGGGGGCTTGAGAGGGCGATCAATGCGATGTTCACCTGCCGTCCACCTCCCCAATTTAAAGAGAAGGAGCGCTAACGATTTCCCAAAGCGGCTCCTCCCGGACAGACGGAAGATATGAGGTGAAGAGGAGGACAGGAGGAGAGGAAGAGGAGGGGAGGAGAATTAAGTGGAATAAGAGAAGAGGAGGAGGAGGAGAGGAGGAGAAGCCTGCTTATAGATTTTAGCGAGTCTTTCGGAAAATTAGTTTCCTAATGAGGGTAGTTTAATAAATAAAATAAAAAACAAGAACGAAAGACGGGAGATGGTGTGTGTGTGTGTGTGTGTGTGTGTGTTTGTGTGTGTGTTTGTGTGTGCGTGTGTGTGTGTGTTTGTGTGTGCGTGTGCGTGTGTGTGTGTGCGCGTGTGTGTGTGTGTGTGTGTGTGTGTGCGTGTGTGTGTGCGTGTGTGTGTGTGCGTGTGTGTGTGTGTGTGTGTGTGTGTGTGTGCGTGTGTGTGTGTGTTTGTGTGTTTGTGTGTGCGTGTGCGTGTGTGTGTGTGTGCGCGTGTGTGCGTGTGTGTGTGTGTGGGGGGGGCATGGATGAATATAGATGGGCGAAACATTAGCAGGATATTTGGCTTTAATGCATCGCCGTGTGGCCTTTCTGTGTATCGAGTGAATTTAAATTACGCTTTATTGTTGTTCGCTTCGTGTGGAATTCATCCAATTTGTTGGACATTATTTAACTAATACCTGAAAAACGAAAGCAGCAACAACTTTGCATTAGTGGAAAACCAATCTGTAATTGGTGCCGACGTTCATGTTCCTTAGAGCGAGACTCCTACTGACTAGGCTAGCAGTTTCCCTCCGCTTCCAGTCTTTGTGCTAAGCTACGTTAGCCCGCTCAGATAAAACCGCCAAACAGACACCTGCCGTGTGCAGCGTGCGTGGTCATGTGACTCAGCGGAGCGTCCTGTCAGACCTCAAGATGTCCGACTGGGAATGTCAGCACGCTAACCCCTGCACCCGGTTGCCCCCGGCGATGCTGCATCAATGCTGCATTAAGACACAGTGATGGCCCCCCCCCCCCCCTCCCACTGACACATGTAACTATTCATGTTCCCTGCTCCCCTACCCCGAACCTGTCAGCCCTGTCAGCAGGATTATTCCTCCTCCTAATTACAGCCACAGAGCAGAGGAAGAAAGGCTTCCGGGTCAATATGGCCGCCGTGAAAGAGGAGGGGAAGATGGGAGCAGATGGAATTTTTACGGCTGTTTTACAAAAAAAGATTTTATTTCAGCTTTTGTTTTCATTTATTTATTGTTAGCTGCTACTCGATTAAACCGCTATAATAAAGCATAGAAATGACATTAGAGTCTATAAATCACTGTAATCCTTCTTTTATTGTAATAAGACTATTAGTGGTATATTTATAATGTATTTTAGACGTCGTCGTGGTGACGCTTATGAAAACAGAAGATGTTTGAAGTCCATGGTGAATGTGGTAAGCTAACGGGTCTTAAGGTGACTCCAGCGAGTCCGGAGGTCAAACACAGGAGACGCCCGTCGTTACACAGCTCAAGCTGACGTCTCTTTCCCTACATCCAACAAACCTTATTTTGAAAGGACACTACAGGTTTATTGTGAAAGGTATGAATGGAATGTGTGGATCTGATCTTTGTCTAGGTTGAAAGGAGCAATAAAGTTTTAGTATTTCACCGTAGTGAACATGTTGAAAACAAAACAGGCCTCTTCTTCTTCCAGTGAAATCCACGCTGTGTGTGATAGAAAGACCACTTCAAAAGAGTTGTGTATTTATGGGTCGGTGTGCGGTTGTGCGCTAGCTGTTAGCTCTCAGGGCCGCTCCCTCTGCCTGATGATGTGTTTGCTGCTGACCTTTAAACAACTCTGTCCCATCATCCTCCTCTTACAGAGGCCTTCAGGGAGCACGCACACACGCACACACACAGGCACACACACACACAGGCACACACGCACACACGCACACACACGGACACACACAGGCACACACGCACACACAGACACACACACATGCGCACACACACGCACACACACACGCACACACGGCGTGAGAAAGGATAGACAATCCTCACACTCATGCATGTAAATAGGCGTCCACTGACATGGGGATACACGCAGTGCACGTGCAAGCACACACGCACACACACGCACACACAGAAGCATCACTGTCTGAGGTTTGCTGGTAATGAGGCCTGTCATCCTTCCACACAGCCTCTCTCCCTCTTTCTCTCCCGTTCTTTCTCTTTTCATTGATCCACTAACAGATCCCCAATATAACAACTTGCAGTCGCTGTGGGATCCCCCCCCCCCCCCCCTCACCCCACTCCTCACCCCCCTCCACCCTTCCTCTCCCTCCTCGCCCCCCCTCCTACTCGACACGCATCCCTCTGGACCATTTAAAAACCCACCACTCTCTCTCTCTCTCTCTCCTTCTCTCTCTCTCTCTCTCTCTTCACAGTCTTGTTATGAAGGCTGACAAACGGACTCTCTCTGTCTGTCTCTCTGTGAGTCTCTGTCTGTCTCTGTCTCTGTCTATCTCTGTGTCTCTCTGTGTCTCTCGCTTTGTTTGCTACCTTAAGTTAACATCAGGAATCTTCTGTTGAAACTCCTTTAACGTCCCTGAGCTCTGTGAAGTCGTCAGTATGTGATTCTTCTAAATGTGCGTTTATGGAAACTAGTGGAACGTCACAAAAGAAAGACCCAAATTCTTCAGGTGTTTTTAGTATTTTGTTTATTGTAAAAACAGACGACTGTTGGCCGTCCTCTCCTGCTGCTACCACAAATACAACTACAACACAACTCGTGATGTTCGTTCATAATCATTCTACTGTGAGAACCACAACGACGACAAAAGGGTGAAGGAACAATCGGTAACAACACAACAACACAACAACACAACAACACAACTGAGAGGCACCACTGCTACGGCGGTAAAATCCACACTTCTTTCTTCTCATGCAAGTTGTGCATAATAATTCATCACGACGTCTCTTTTGATTCAAAGCATGAGAAGATTTTTAATGACAGAAGTACAGAAAACTAGAAACGCCACAGCGGCCTTTTGCATCCGAGTGCTGACGGGACAGGAAGTGCACAGGAAGAGAGTAAAAGAATTTGGCATTTTAAGAACCATGTTTAACATACGAGGTTAAAGGAGCTACAGTGTTCAGGAAGTGAGGTGATGCGTTTAAAGTGGAGTTTCTCTGTGAAGATGAACTTAATCCACAAACGTTTTGTAAAAGTCCAAAGGAAGAATCCCAGATGCTTCTGGAGGGAACTTAGTGAAGCTAACTTCCGCTTCGCTACAGAAACACAACAAACTTGTAAGATATGTCATTTCCTTTATAAATATCACTTATATTATCTCTGCATACATTAAAATCTATCAGAAGGAAGTGTTTGTTAGCATGCGAGTATTAGCAAGCACCCTTTTAAAATGCAACATGCTAATGCTTTAGCGCTAACATTTAGCCACACCCGTAGCGTGTGAACATTTTTTAAATATATTTTGTGCTGCATGGTAAATGATTAGTTTTGTTCCAGTCATAAACACTGATCATTGTTGTCGATCATTTCATTGATCGTTTACGGAACACTGACAAATTTGAGAAGGAAACTTTTTTTGGAATAAATTAAAACCTGCATGTACTTCTTTAGAAATGTTCATGTTTTGGTATCAATACGGTAAATTCTGTATCAGAAGGTTCTGCGCTGTACTGAGCCCTTATTCCGTTCACATGCAAAACGTGATCATATAAAAAAGTGACTTTGGCAAAGTGGCCTTGTGATGAGGACAGCAACGCGTCTACCAGCCCTCCACCTCCACCACGAAGGGCTCTGTGACGGGGATCCGGCCGCTGTTGACGATGACGCACTCGGTGTACGGGAGGTTCCAGTCGTTGGTGTCCTGGAGCTCGATGGTGTGAACCACGGACTGCCAGGGGTAAAAACACAGCACTCACAACCCTTCCTCAGACGCACACATCCAACGGCACGGCACACATGGAGAGAACTAAAGCTGCCACGTTCACCTCTGAGATGAAGTACAGCAACCAGCACGTAAGCAGCAGTGGTACTAAAGCTCCAGCAAATGGAAATCCTGAACTAAATGACAAAAGAAGTCTCATTTAAAAGAGGGCGGGTCTTAGTTAAATGCTGCTTTCTGGATGAATGAGGTTGTGTGTTTGGTCCTGATGATTCACTCATGAGCTCGATAACGTTCCATCATGCAGCAGAGAGCTGAGAGGCCTCCACTAACCATCCCGTCCAGGATTTTACCAAAAACCACGTGTTTGGCGTCCAGCCACGGCGCCCTGGCGGCCAGGACGAAGAACTGCGACCCGTTGGTGTCGGGACCGGCGTTGGCCATACTCACCTGGACACAAGGAGCCGTGATGTCACACCACCATCGTGCTGACGCGTTAGTCCTCAACACGGAAACATGCGTGAGCTCACCCAGCCGGCGCCCAAATGCTTCAGCGTGAAGTTCTCATCTGCAAAGGTCGTTCCGTAGATGCTGTGACCTGGAAGGATGAGAACGTTTTGCTTTTTGGGTTGTGGACTTTTAGTAAACCAGCATCCCGATGAGCCGTTTGAACCCCCCACGTGACTGCTGGTTCCTCACCTCCGGTTCCGTCTCCCGCCGCGAAGTCTCCTCCCTGGATCATGAAGTCTTTGATGACTCTGTGGAACTTGGTTCCTTTGTAGCCGTAACCTTTCTGGAGACACAAAGCTACGTATTTGAAATATCATTTTTGTTGTATGATGTTGAAATGTTTCCAGTAAAATATAAATGAAAAGTTAAAGAATATAAAAACACTTGCTAAATGGCAGCCGTGTGTGTTTTTGTGTGTTTGCTGGCCCACCTCTCCGGTTGCCAGGGCGACGAAGTTACTGACAGTTAGTGGGACGACCTCCCCGAAGAGGCCGACGACAATCCGTCCGACCTCGTGACCCGCTACTGTGATGTCAAAGAACACCTGCACAGACACGCACACACACACACACACACGCACAAACACACGCACACACACACACACACGCACAAACACACACACACACACGCACAAACACACGCACACGCACACACACACACACACACACACACACACACGCACACACACACACACACACACACGCAAGCACATACACACACACACACACGCACACACACACACACACACACACACGCACACACACACACACACACACGCAAGCACATACACACACACACACACGCACACACACACACACACACGCACAAACACACGCACACACACCCACACACGCACAAACACACACACACACACGCACAAACACACGCACACGCGCACACACACGCAAGAGTCTGTAATAAAATGTTATAGGATTAGGAGAGGAAACAAGGAGAAAATAGGCATAGGAGACAAGGAGAAGAAACAAGGAGAAAAGAATCCTTAAATCTGATGGACTTTTACTTCGATACGGTATTTACATAGAATATTATGAATATAGTAAAAGGTGAACTTTTATAAGAGCAGTTTAATGTGCTGGTAAACTCTTTAATCTGAATTTCCATCAGTGAGAACAAGGTTCTCTGTTTTAGATTTACACCCTTTCAGAATAAGAGCCCGTCTTGACGGAGCAGAATGAGATCATTTAATATGAAAGTACACGTGCCGTGCGTGTGTGTGTGCGTGTGACTGCAGACATCTTGTGACCCGTCCTCTCAGGATGTGTGTGTGTGTTTATGCGTGCTCGTGCTCGTGCTCGTGCACGGCTACTCGCCATCTGAATACAGAGTGAAGAGAAGCTTCAGCTTCAGATTAGCGGGAATAAACGCCGCTGACGTCATCACCCACCTTGTCGGTGACTCGCGGTCCGGTCCGTGAAGCCGCGCCGGTCACCGGCTGCAGGTAAGCGGCGGAGAGGACGAGCAGAGCGCGGAGGACCGTCCGGAGCTCCATCTTCACCCGGAGACAGACGGAGAGGAGGAGGAGGAGGAGGAGGAGGAGGAGGAGGAGGAATAGGAGGGAGAGGAAAACACAGCTGAGAGGCTGGCCGGGAAAGTGCGCTAAAAACATGGAAACGTCATCGGACCACGCCCCCTGTGGGAATGACCCGGATCAGCGTAGCGCCCCGTGAGGGGAGGAGAAGAGATAAGGAGGTGAGAGCAGGAGTCAGGGAGACATGGAGGGAAGAGGAGAGAAGATCAGCAGGGAAGATCGGAAGAATAGAGGAAAAGGAGAGGAGACAAGGAGGTTGAAGAGTGAAGGAGAGCATAGGAGTCAAGGAGAGAAGGAGATACAGTGGGAAGAGTATTGAGACTGGTAGAGGAGAGGAGAATATATATATATAATTGATATGATTAATATACATCCAACATCACTTTAATATAAATACGTTTTGTTGAAGTCTAACAGCTAAAACAATATGTACGTTTGAAGAGGAGAACCTCTGACCGAAATGGAACTCGTCCTGCTTCGTAAAGAATAAAGAATGTCCACTACCTCCCCCCTTCCACTGAGCCGTTTCCAACCTGTGGGTCGAGGCCTTCTCTGTGGTCCCGATAAGTGACCACAAGGGGCTCCGATAAAGGTTATCAGCCTTGTTTGTGTTGACCTTTAACACGGCGAGCTGATGGAAACAGCAACACGAGTGTGTTTGATCGTTTGTAGCAACAAGCAGAATGTCACACCTGTCGGCCTGAACGCAGCTGGAGCCTCACACCACCAACGCCACATTAATATCACCACAAATTAAATCTATAACGCTGCCGTAAAACGAGTGTTTTAACCATTCTGCGTGGTGACCAGCAGGGGGCGACTCCTCTGCTCCCATAACCGTCTATGAGGAAGCAACTCTACTTCTCTCTTGATTTATTCCCTCACTATTTTTTTTAACATAACATTAATTAGATCATTAAAGATTCTGAATTGTGATGTTTTTATCACAAATACTGCTGCACTAAAAACAAAAAACCCACAACACAAACCCAATTAAAAAAAATAACTATAATAATACAACTGAAGGACAGTTCCTGATGCAGCAGCGTGCACCTTTGATTCAGTAATCTATATTTAATATCTAATATATATGAAAAAGATCCGGCCCGTCGGTGGATTCAAATAGTTTTTTCTCCCTGATCGACAAACACCAGCGTTTCCCAGCATGCACCACTGATCAATAAGTTAAAAACCATAAACAAGTGTTTCAGCTTTAAAACACTTTGGAGCTGCAAGGAACGCAGAACATGGTCCCTCCTGAATACACGTCTATGGAGATGAATTATAATAGTCAGGCTGCCGTGACCTTAACAAATGCACACACACACACACGCACACACACACACACACGCACACAGGTATCGGCCTCCTGTCAAAGCGGCCGTCCATTCGTCTTTTCTTCCGGCCAACCAGCGAATTAATTAAGCATAAGTGTAAACGTTTTAATTGAATGTCAGCGCGGACGTTAACAACGTGCTCCTATGTAAATGAAAGTGACACCGCTTTAAAACCTCTATATTTGTGTGCGTTTATACACAAGAGGCTCTCAGGGAAAGGTTACAGGGAGCGGTGTGTGTGTGTGTGTGTGTGTGTGTGTGTGCGTGTGAACAAACAGGGGACCTACAAACATTTAAATTGAATTAGTTGGTGCGCTAACGAAGCCTCATGGAATTAAAGCTTCGCGGCCTCAATTAGTGGAAATGAACCCTTTTAAGATTGTCCTTTAAAAGCTCTGCCAGCGTCTTATACCCATTAATACATATTATCTTTGTATAAGTATTCATGTTCTTTAATATTTTCCTTTATTAAAAGCACCCAGAAGGTTTTCTTCAGCTTTTCGTCCTTTATTTAATTGGTGTCTCTGCTTTGCGTTCAGGAAGACAAATCGTTTCTTTCTTTCGCTCGTGATGAAAATGACGCCAATGGAAAGTCAACTAGGTCCCCCCCCCCCCCCCCCCCCCCCCCCCCCCACACACACACACCAGACTGCGCAGCAATCAGAGCAGGGAGCGACTTATATCACGTCCAAAAGCACAAGTTATGCAGCTGAGGGACCAGAAGGGAACTTGACGGGTCCAACAAACACAACCTTCAATTTCAATCTTTGTTCCCTAAACGTTTTTCCTTGAAACTTGTTCTGAGCGAAATTATGGACAGTTTATGTTTTCCATATATGTCAAATGGAAAGATTACAGTTTGCAAATATTCCATCATTTGCTGTGACATTTTGGGAGTATTTTTTTCCTGTAATACTTCTGACGAACCACAAACTCCCCCACAAAGGGGGCAACTAAGTAAAGTAACTCTGATTGGATGGAATCCAACAGAAGATGGCTCTGGAGACCTGTCAATCAGCATGTAGCCCCGCCCCAAAGCGTCCCCTGCTTCATGGTCTATTAGAGACCTGTCAATCAGCATGTAGCCCCGCCCCAAAGCGTCCCCTGCTTTATGGTCGGTTTGACTCCACATGGACCATAATTCACTAAATGAGCATCGTGCTGATTGAAGAAGACTTGAAACTAGAGACTGAGACCATAAACTCATGTTTACAATGTTTAATTCAATTCAATTCAATTCATTTTATTTTGTATAGCCCAAAATCGCAAATTACAAATTTGCCTCGGAGGGCTTTACAGTCTGTACACATGCAACATCCTCCGTCCCAAGACCCTCACATCGGCACAGGAAAAACTCCCCAAAAAATGAAAAAAACCCTTCCAGGGAAAAAAGGGAAGAAACCTTAGGGAATAAATCCAGAGAGAAGTCATTTCCTCATAGACGTCTATGGGAGCAGAGGAGTCGCCCCCTGCTGGTCACTACAGAGAAGTAGAGTCATTTCCTCATAGACGTCTATGGGAGCAGAGGAGTCGCCCCCTGCTGGTCACTACAGAGAAGTAGAGTCATTTCCTCATAGACGTGCTATGGGAGCAGAGGAGTCGCCCCCTGCTGGTCACTACAGAGAAGTAGAGTCATTTCCTCATAGACGTCTATGGGAGCAGAGGAGTCGCCCCCTGCTGGTCACTACAGAGGAGTAGAGTCATTTCCTCATAGACGTCTATGGGAGCAGAGGAGTCGCCCCCTGCTGGTCACTACAGAGAAGTAGAGTCATTTCCTCATAGACGTCTATGGGAGCAGAGGAGTCGCCCCCTGCTGGTCACTACAGAGAAGTAGAGTCATTTCCTCATAGACGTCTATAGGAGCAGAGGAGTCGCCCCCTGCTGGTCACTACAGAGAAGTAGAGTCATTTCCTCATAGACGTCTATGGGAGCAGAGGAGTCGCCCCCTGCTGGTCACTACAGAGAAGTAGAGTCATTTCCTCATAGACGTCTATGGGAGCAGAGGAGGCGCCCCCTGCTGGTCACTACACAGAATGCAGCTTGAACATCTATCCACTTGACAGGTCTGTAATAGACCATAAAGCAGGGAAAGCTTTAGGGCGGGGCTAAACACTGATTGACAGGCTTTATGGAGAAATCTAACCTCTGATCAAACCCTCCTTGTTGCCGTTGACTCTGCAGTCTTCTCACAAAATACCGTTTTGTTAAATGAAGCCCTGTTAGTATTGGGTTTGATTTTTTTCTTCTCTGCAGCCGTCGAAATAATTAGCTTTTGTTGTAGAAAATGATGAATCTGGGCAGTTAATTTATTGATCGACCGGCTCCTCCGATGTGCTTTGCTTTAGAAAGCCATTAATCAACGGATGAAAACACCTAATTCTCTCTCCGCTCGCCTTTCACCCATTTTCTTTTCCAACAGCCACAGAATAACTGTAATTATAGACTACTGATGATGATGATGATAAAGTGTACATTTAGAACAAGCAGGCCTGAACAGCTTAAAGATAACAGATTAAACTGACAAGTGTCTGAAATGTGTAGTTAAAAGGCTCCTAAATAATGATGATAAAGATCTATTAAAACGTTTGTAGTAACTTGCAAACAAAGCTTCACTGAAAATGTCACTAAAAACCTGTTATTACCATGTAAATCACAGTTTACCTTCATGTGAGAATTCCTTGTCTCGTGTTTATCTGTGCTTGAAGAGAAATGATTTGTTACAGAGTGGTTGCAGGTTGTTTTCAACGGCTGACAGAAGAAGCATTCATTAGAAGTTTTTAAATGACCGGTCAGTAAATTTACTGAACATTGATGTGGAGAAATATTCCCTTAAATCTTGTAGATTTGTCTTTGTCATCATGTCTTTGAATAGAATAGAATAATATAAATGGAAAAAATGTTTTAATTTGAAAATCAAATCTGGACGGACTTCTTTTGACATTTAATAAATTAAAATAAATTCTCCATTGTATAACTTCTACTGTTAAACTAACATCGAGATCATCTATACAGCATCTTTTTCTATTATGTTCTATTTTTTACATTCCCTGACTAGTACTCAGCCATGATACTATGAAACTAAAAAATAATAAACAATAAGTGTAATAATAGTATGTTAATAATAATAAATATTATTAACAAGAGTAGAGAAGAAGAAAATGAATAATATGTACAAAAGAAAAAAGATACATTACAATAATCCAATAAACATGTAAAACGTAAAATGATATCAAATAGGCTTCACTTGGACTAAACTTTTATAGAAGGACGTAATTTACAGTCTTCTAGGTGTAAAAAAACAGATAACTACCCCTGAAAGGCCCCCATTGGCTCCGGTCAACCCCGAGCTCGTGCATCGGCCAATCAGACGGCCCGATGCCGCGCCGCATTCCTCTGCGCTGAAAAAGTCGCTTTAAGCCGACAAGTGTTCATTTTCAGACGCTTATGTTTGTGTTTTTGTTCGTTATCAATCCGGCCGAGGAAGATAAATGAGGCTGTCAGGCCGCCGCCAGTCATAACAACACAAACACACGCACACCCGCACACGCACACACACACACACGCACACACACACATAAATGTACAATTTGAGGCATTTAGCTGATGCTTTTATCCACAAAGCTAACAATGAGCGATCCCCATGCTGCATGCTTACATTACAGTGTGTGTCAACTTGTGTCTGTGTGTGCGTTTGTCTGCGTGTGAGAGTGTGCAGATAAGCTCATTGTGTTTCTGTGTCTGACTCGTTATCCACGAACCAAGTTTTCCCACCCGCCTGCTGCTCACACACACACACACACGCACACACGCACACACGCACACACACACACACACGCACACACACACGCACACACACACACACACACACACGCACATGCACACGCGCACACACGCACACACACACACACACATGCACACACGCACACACGCACACACACACACACGCACATGCACACGCACACACGCACACACGCACACACAAACACGCAAACACACGCACGCACACACACACACACAAACACGCACATGCACACGCACACATGCACACGCACACACGCACACACACACACGCACACACACTACATACTCACACTCTGAAACAAAGTAATACAGTAATACAGTATTACAGTATTACAGTAATACAGTAATACAGTATTACAGTATTACAGTATTACAGTAATACAGTATTACAGTATTACAGTGTTCCAGTAATACAGTATTACAGTATTACAGTGTTCCAGTAATACAGTATTACAGTATTACAGTGTTCCAGTAATACAGTATTACAGTATTACAGTAATACAGTAATACAGTATTACAGTATTACAGTATTACAGTAATACAGTAATACAGTATTACAGTATTACAGTATTACAGTGTTCCAGTAATACAGTAATAATAACAGTCAGTGTTGTAATAATAACTCATAAGTATTTCACCATCTTGTTTTAACCTAACTGAGTATTTTAAGTTCAGTTCCTCTTCTTTTCCTCAAAACTAACCTACTTTATTTTGAACACAGTATTTGACATTAGAATTACAGAAAATTGCTGTTTTTTTCGGATCACTTTACCTTTACTGAGTTGATTACTTGTTTCCAGTAAGTATAATGAAATAACGGTTGTATTCTGTGATTGCTGTTGAATGATGTATTACAGCATCAACCTGCTTTACTGTAAAATACTCTTTCTACAGAAACATTTATGCTTTTTTAATATAAAACAAGGAGCAATTAAATGAAGACACATTTATTTACTACAAAGCGCAATATATAGACAACTGACAGTTTGTGTCAATAAAAATCGTTTTAATTGAATTGTATAAAAAAGCAGTAAAGAAAAATAAGTTGGAGAGAAAAAGTGAAACGAATAACCGAGAGTTTGGAGATGAAGAGAGAGGCAGGGGGAGGAATGGAGAGGGGTGTGTGAAGGGAAGGGGGGTGTGTGAAGGGAAGGGGGGTGTGGGGGGGGGGGGGGGGGGCGGGGGGGGCAGGCTCGTGCAGCAGCCGCTTCGGTAGTTTTGGCTCCGGAGCCCCGCAGCGCGCAGCGAAGTGTCCCGGCTCCCCTCACCGCGAACCGGAGGAGCGC
This sequence comes from Apeltes quadracus, assembly GCA_021346845.1. Taxonomy (NCBI): domain Eukaryota; kingdom Metazoa; phylum Chordata; class Actinopteri; order Perciformes; family Gasterosteidae; genus Apeltes; species Apeltes quadracus. The sequence goes on along the minus strand of CM037929.1, from coordinate 19,523,177 downwards.
CGACCTGCAGCCGCGCGCCACTCCGACAACTTTCACGTTTTAAGAAGAAAAACTGCCCGACATCCCCGATCACTCCGCGGGGGCGGGGACGGGGACGGGGGGGGGCGGGGGGGGGGGGGGGTGGGGGGGGTGGGGACAGGAGTTGAAGGAATCCCGCGGAGCTTCGCCGCCTCACTACCCGCTGCATCGCCGCTCTCCGTCCGGCCACAGGCAGCGCGCGGACCGCCGGGAGGACTTGGACTTAATCGGAGCTTTTTTAAAATTTGATTCACCTTAATGACACTTTTTGCCGGTTTAGACTCTTTCAAAGGGCCAGCGGGAGTCTGCTTTGTGGCGGTTATTTCTTTTCTCTTTTGCTGAAAACAAAGGCTCCGGCAGCGGGACGCGCGGCGCGGCGCGGCGGAGGTTCGACCCGGACGCGAGTCGGTGCGCACGGTCTTCTCTCCTCCAGTTACGCGTCTTTACGCTCGCTCTCTATGCGGGGAAATAGGATATAAAATCGGTTTAACGTGATGATGAGAACGAGAGGAAACAGGCTCCTTTTAGGTTGAGCTTTTAAAGAGCAACGTGGATATTTTTATTCACTTTTATAACCTGCAAACTGTCTGATGTTCAAACTCATCAGAGCTCAATTACCGGTGCATTTACTGATAATTTATTATTCTCTTATCTGTAATTATCACCACATGTAAACTTAAAGTTAGAATTTCATTTTTCTTTTAAAGCTCTAAGCCTTAAATTCATGATGAAAAACTAGAATCAGACTTTAAATGTAAATTAAATAAAGAAACCTGTTTAATTAGGAAAACCTCAGAGGTCAGAGGATTTTATTTTGTGTTGATTAAATGTGCTTAAACTGAATATAGACATGTTGTTGTATTCGGATACAGTTCCAATGTTGCCTTTTCCTATTTAACAAACTAAAGAACAAAAGTAAAAGGCTGGAAATGTCGTCAGTCTGACTTTCACACGTTGCCGATCTGACGGATCCGTGTTGATTATGTTGAGTGACACCTGAGGTCGGCTTTGTGACGCGTGTGACGCGGTTGTTTTGGGGTTTAACGTTCGTGACCCTGACCTCTGATGCTGATGATTGACACCCCCCCCCCCCCCCCCCCCTCTGCCCCCAGCAGCCATGCTGAAGCCGGGCGAGCCGAGCGGCTCGGCCTTCCTGAAGGTGGACCCGTCCTACCTGCAGCACTGGCAGCAGCTCTTCCCTCAGGCGCAGCTGAAGGCTCCTCTGGCACCTCCTCCACCTCCACCCGACCGCCTCTCCATCCCCATGGACGGCCTGCGCCCGTCCCGCCTGCACAGCCACCTCCTGGCCTCCGCGCACTGCACCTCCTCTTCCTCTTCCTCCACCTCTTCTGCTTCTTCCTCCTCAGCTGCAGCAGCTCTCACCTCCTCCTCCATCTCCATCTCCACCTCGGCAGGGCTCTCCCAGCTGCCCGTCCCCCAGCAGATCGCTCTCTTTGGGCAGGCGCTGGCCCCCATGTGTGCGGGGCCAGGAGGAGGAGGAGAAGGAGGAGGGCCAGGAGGAGATCTTATGGTGATTGCGCCCCCGGACATCCAGCAGGGTCTCCACCCAGCAGCGGGGCTTCTCCTTCAGGCCAAAGAGCAAAGCTGCGGGGGGGTCGGGGTGGTCTCGTCTAGCGTGAAGAGCGGAGGAGGAGGACGAGGAGATGGAGGAGGTGGAGGAGGTGGAGGAGGAGACGAAGGCGGCAAACCGACCAGGTTCAAGCTGACGTCGGAGGAGCTGGACTACTACCTGTACGGACAGCAGAGGATGGAGATCATCCCGCTCAGCAACCAGACGGGAGAGCTCAACAACCGTACGTGCACACGCACACACACGCACACACACACACACACACACACACACACACAGGAGAGCTCAGCAACCGTACGTGCACACGCACACACACGCACACACACACACACACACACACACACAGGAGAGCTCAGCAACCGTACGTGCACACGCACACACACGCACACACACACACACACACACACGCACACACACACACACACACAGGAGAGCTCAGCAACCGTACGTGCACACGCACACACACACACACACACACACACACACACACACACAGGAGAGCTCAGCAACCGTACGTGCACACGCACACACACACACACGCACACACACACACACGCACACACACACACACACACGGGTCACTGGAGGTCATTAGCACCATGGTTGGTTTTTTAGTCTAGTCTGAGGTTCTTACGTTAAAGTTTTATAAATGTATTTTATTATAAAGTGTATTAATTTATGTCTCAAATAATGAAATAAGAACTAGTATTTTAATACGGTGTGAAACTTTACTTTAGTTGCGCTGCATGTTTCTACATGCAGAGGAATACGCATGAAACGTTTGTTACGCTTTATTCAAATGTAGCTAATCTCTCTCCGGTACTACAGGAACACTTTTATTTAACTTTGAATTATATCTATCACTTGTATAATATTTTTGCAGGGGAGTGTTGTTAATTAATCATCTCATTATATATTATTCCTGCATTTATAAAAATCTGTAAATATTCTCATAAAACGTCTACTTGCATTAATGCTGGTTTTATTATCTCTACATTATTGATTAGCCTGAGGCCTTAAGAGCAGCTAAATATTCACTTAAAATTAACAAGTTATAGTAAATTAATGAGTTATATTTAAAAATCATTATTTTAGTTTAATTAAAATATATCATTGACGTTAATGTGAAAAATGTTTCATCATTAAAATGAGGGTGAAGTCCCTGAAGAACGGGAGGAAGAGGAGGAAGAGGAGGGGGAGAATGGTCAGAGGTCAAAGGTCAGACACCCTTCTGGGCTTCAAACCGTCAGCAGCAGCGGTTCTGTTCAGGTCCGTTAGATTTTAATAAAGACCTGACGGCCGCGCGCGCTCACGCGGGGCTTTTACTTTGATGCGGGCGCGCGCTCCTCGCTCTTTACTCCGATCAACATCGGTCGATGCGTTTTAGTTTCGTTTCGTTGTTAATCTCTTCAGGTCCAGTTTTTATAAAATCGAGAAGATTTTAAACAGACTTTTCTTATTTAACTTTTAAATTTAAATCTACAGCCTCCGTTTTTACAAATGATTTTATTTTCTATTTCTGTTATTTTTTCTGTTTTTCACCAGTAAATAGAACATGAGCTCCGATCCTTTGATGAGGCTCATTTGTAAGGTGTGAGTCCGCAGCGCCCCGGTACCTCCGGCCGGTCTCCGGTGTGTGATGACGTCACCGTCCGCCGCCTGTTGGTTTGGACAGTTTTAAACATTTTTTACTTTTCTGTTCGTGATAATATTTAATTTATTGTATTTCTAAATAAATATTTATTTGATAATGTTAATACGTAAAAATAAAAACAACACAAACTGCAAATTTGACTTGTTTCTTGTATTCATTCATTGTCTTGAAGTCATTTTACGTATTTAAAACTCTTTACGTCTTACTTCACTGCGCTACAATATTTATAGAGCGTTTCTTTTTCACGGCCCTCTTCTAACATTAGTAATGAATGTACTATTGGTGCTCACAATTATTATTATTATTTAAGATTATTATGATCAAAGCTTTATTTATGTGGTCGTATAAATACAGCTTCAGTAATATTATGACTTTCAGCTGGTTTGTCTAAATAACGTGTCCTCTGTTATAACAATGCATCATCGTATTGATTCATAGTTTTCCTTTCAAACATCAGTCGTGTTTCTACAGTTTTTGATTCTCCTTTAAACCGCATGTTTATATGATCGAATCTCTGCGTGATAATAACGCTCTGTTTGGGATGAACGGACGGTTTTAGGTTCCAGGCAGCGATCCTAAACGCGGACATAAGAGTGTGTAAGTGTGTGTCTGCGTGCGTGTGTGTGTGTATGTGTGTATTCCGCGGTGATAAAACGGACCATCAGCAGTAATCTGCGTCGATACGCGCCGGCAGGGCCGATGAGGGATGGAGGGACAAGCAGGAATTAATTGCCATATATAGTTTTGTGTTTGAGGAGGTGGGGGGAGGTAGGGGGGAGGGGGGGGGGGGGGGGAGAGGGGGGAGGATCGATCCTACGGCCACCGGCCCGCTATTTATCATCCCAACACGGCTGTGTTGAGGTCTCACGAGTGTGCGGGCGTGCGTGTTAGTGTAGATAAAGCAGTCACGCTCACTCACACACGCACGCCCGCACGAGAGAGAGCTCAGCGCACACGCGCCCTCAGGTGTCACCTATGAACTCAATTATTAATTACTCCAATAATAACATCAACAATGATAATAATGCTCATTAGAAATATTATTATTCTTCAAAATATTGCTGAAAAATAATTATAGGAACCATAAAAAATTATAATAATAAATACTAACTATAATTACTATTTTTTTAGAATAATAATGAGTGTAAAACCACATATTCTCTCTGTTACGTTTCATGTTCTATAACATGTATTTATTTTAAACAGTTCATAAACTTTTAAGACAAAAATGAATTGTTCCGAAGGTCTCTAGAGCTACATGTGATTTTGGGAAAAGCGAGAAAAAAGACAAAAAAAAGACACACAACATCCAAAGAGACACACAACATCTACAAAGACACACACAACATCTACAAAGAGATACACAACATCTACATAGAGACACACAACATCTACATAGAGACACACCACTTCTACATAGAGACACACAACTTCTACAAAGAGACACACAACATCTACATAGAGACACACAACATCTACATAGAGACACACCACTTCTACATAGAGACACACAACTTCTACAAAGAGACACACAACATCTACATAGAGACACACAACTTCTACAAAGAGACACACAACATCTACAAAGAGACATGAAGCTACTACAAGGCCACACTATCGCACAACTACTCCACAACACGAGGCACGACGTCGTGGCTCCTTCCTGGTTGTCGGCCCGTTCGGCGGCTTGTGGTCACATGGGGGGAAGAGCTTCTCTCTTGTCGCTGTGATCGTGGTCTCCAGCGGCTCCTCCTGGTGCTGCAGGCTAACAGCTAACCGCTAACAGTGTTAGCGTGGGCGGGGCTGCAGCTCGTGGAGCTGGTGTTGGGTGAAGAGGAGCGAGTCCTCGCTGTGTGGTCCAACCTCGCCTGGACTCACAGCTGGGCTGGAGACAAACACAGCGGGCGACGTGGTCGGTCCTCGCGTCAGGAGTTTATGCTAACGAGGCTAATTGAGGCAGCGGGGGGGGGGGGGGGGACGGGGGTTCGGGTCCAGGTTTCACGCGAGCACCCGCCCCCAAGGGAGCGAGAACCAAACAGCCGGAGACGCCTTGGAGGCCGAGCGGGGCTGTCTAAACACTGGCGATTTATGTCAGGAATACTGAGCTTGAGTGATGGGCGGCGAGGAGAGAAACGCCAAAACAAGTTCACAGCCGGTTCATCAGTCCGAGGGAGAGGAAGAGGATGAAGGGTTACAGGAGGAGACTGCAGCACATTTAGAGTAGATGTTGGACCACAAGGACATTATGCACATGATCTTAAATCAGAGGAGTTCCCTTAGAGTAATGTTGTAGTCCTCCTCCTCCTCCTCGTCTCTCTGAACTGTCTGATGAAGTTGTGAAATAATCGATGGCAGCCGACTTGGTTCTGTTGTCTGGTCTCCACGCACAGGAAGACTTCAATCCCTCTCGGAGAGATGAAGGAGCTCGGAGAGAGACGGTTCGTTTGCTCGAGGTGTTAAACACATTCTTGATCGTCTAACTGCAGAACTCGAACTTCCACATTAACGTCATTTGGTTATTCGGTTGGAGCGGTTGTCGTAGTATGAATCTTCCCAAAAGGTCAAACAAACACAGGCCTTTAACCCAGGAGGCCGAACTGAAAGGGAACGCTGACTCTTTCAGTCGGGTTACGTTGTTTCCTGTTACATTGTTACCATTCTACTTCATGGTTCGACACGGGACACGTGCCAGTGCAGCCTCTCTACTGCGCGCCACGGTCACCCCATGGCTTGTGTTCTAACGTTACATTGTAACGTTACGTTACGCTGTGTTGTTACGTTGTGATGTTGTTCTGTTAAATTGTTACGTTACATTGTTTTGTTGCGTTTTGTTGTAGCGTTACATCTTCACGTTGTCAGTGCACAAATCAAACATGTCCACGGTGTGCACAGGAAGATTCTTTTCATAAGTTGTTTTATTTACATTCTCTCCTGCAACAGCTGCAACAATTGACTTACAGTGTAACTAAGCTGTTTCTCATCTTATGTCTGAGAAAACACACGCACGTTTTTATTTCTTTTCATGGGTCTCAGGACTGCGTTAGCCTAGCTTAGCATAATGACAGGAAGCCGATAGAAATGGCAGGCCCGACTTAGAGTTAAAATATCTTTTAATTTGTACACAAAGGGAAGGATTTCCTCCATGAAAAGACTTTCCTTCCCAGTAAAATGTTCATTTCTCAGCCGCGAGTTTAATGAATACCAAAGAACCATTGAACAGAACGTTCCCACTACAGACCACTGCCCTCTAACTGGTTTGAGCCATTTCCAGATAAAGCGCAGAGCTTAAAATCCGACCTGTCAAAATGTTTCCCAGTCAGTCGAGCGTGACCTCGCGTTACATTCAGGGGTTTTGTAAACGTCGCTAATACAGTTTAATTTAACTCCATCAATCTCGAGGTGAAGGAAGCCGTCGCTCTCTCAAACCGCGGCAGAAAGAACAACAACGTTCCTCGGCTTTGTGGGAGTTTTGCGTTCAGATAATAATCCCTAATTATGTCGCTGCAGTCAATTTACGTCGATTAGTGTCGGACCGCATCTCTGTGTAAATGTTGACGCTCACTAATTCCCAGCAATGCGCCGTTCACCACGCTGAGCCCGCAGCAACCTTTTAGTTCCAAACTCACATCCAGATTTCTTCCTCTTCCCTTTTTCCGTTTCCGGTCTTCAATCAGTGTGAAGGTCATTTTATAGGATAAACTGGTACTTAACTGATTGAAATGATGATTCAAGTCTCCATTTTGGAAAAAACAGTTTTTATCATATAATTACTTTATTAAGTGTCTTTACAAGAAGATTTTACTTACCTATTTTCTAGTCTAAATGAGTCAAATCAAGTCTGATTAAAACAATATGAATGAGGCAATTTCTGCATAAAATACAAATATGTCACAGTTAATAATCTAATAAATAGAAACAGATGTAAAAATCGTGCCCTGGAATGAAATAAAAAGTCACTGTATCTCACAGCAGGTTTCTTATAATATCAGTACTGGATCTGTAATAAATGCACGTTTTCCCTATAAAGGTCTAATATGTGGACGCCGTGTGGTTTGATATGAATGTTGTTTGTCTTCTTATGAAACATAATGACGGGGAATCGTACCTGCAGGTTGCGACATGTGTGCAGACAACAGGAACGGCGAGTGCCCGATGCACGGCCCTCTGCACTCGCTGCGGCGCCTCGTGGGCACCAGCAGCGCGCCGGCGCCCGTCACGCTGCCGGACGTCCCTGATTGGCTCAGAGATCTGCCCAGAGAGGTGACGCTTCCTGTCCGGCTGCACGCTTTCATTCTGCAATGGTTCAGGAGGTTTCAATCAAGTGTCAACCGTGAAGAAAAAAACTCCCCTTTCTTTGTTGGTATTCTAATTAATATGTTACGATTGTTCCTTTGAAGTTGTATGGAAATCGAACAAAACGATATAATTTCATAATACAAATATATAAGAATACCACAATATAAATATTTTCATGAATATAAATAAATTGTAAGAAGAGCAATAGTTATGAGTATATGAGCATGAATAAATTGTATAATTACAAACACATTTTATACAACTAAATACAGTATTTTAGCACTGGCCTAAAAACCTTACTTACTTTGTGTTAAATTGCTTTCAGCTCTTTTTTATTACAGTTTGTTTTTATTACTACATACTGGCTTTGTGGCACTCTGAGATCTTTAGAGAGAAAAGTGTACCACAAAAAAATTGTTGTATTGTCGTTGATATTATATATAAAAAATACACATTTATTTTTTTGATAGAGATAGATCTGAATATGCGTAACAACTATTTTCTATTTTAAATACAGATTATAAAAACATAAATAAACATGTATACAAATAAATAGTATTAGTAGAGTGAAATGACTGTAAACTAAAGGCTAATTGACTGGACTTGTGTATCTGTGTGTGTGTGTGTGTGTGTGTGTGTGTGTGTGTGTGTGTGTTCCTCAGGTGTGTCTGTGCACCAGCACGGTTCCGGGCCTGGGTTACGGGATCTGTGCGTCCCAGAGGATCCCTCAGGGAACCTGGATCGGCCCGTTTCAGGGAACCTGTCTTCTGCTGGACAAACTGCACGCCGGAGCCGTCAGAAACAGCAGACACCTGTGGGAGGTAAGAGGTGAAGTGAGGCATTGTGGGTACTGTAGTTTTTCTGCCGATGCAGGATGTGTTCAAATTACTGTGTTCATTAAAAAAAGTGAACCATCAAAACCACAGCAGAGATGGAGTGAAGGATGCTGGGAGACGGAGAGATGGAGTGAAGGATGCTGGGAGACGGAGAGATGGAGTGAAGGATGCTGGGAGACGGAGAGATGGAGTGAAGGATGCTGGGAGACTGAGAGATGGAGTGAAGCATGCTGGGAGACAGAGAGAGGGAGTGAAGCATGCTGGGAGACAGAGAGAGGGAGTGAAGGATGCTGGGATACGGAGAGATGGATGAGTCCCTCGAGGCCGAGCTGTAAAGGTCGGTCAGACGCCGGTTGACCGGTCATCCGTCTCCCTGCTGTTGACCGCAGCAGGACAACAGGAGGGGGAGGAGGGTGGGTGACGTGAGAGAGGCGGTATCCCCAGGTCAGAGGTCATTAGGGGCGGGGCATGAAAGACATCATAGTCCAGGTCCAGCAGCAAGGAGCTTGTAATGCCGGGATTTGTGATGCGATGGTCTCTGTCCTCACGTTATTATTCACGATCTGTCAGTTGTTCATAGTAGACAAAAGTAAGAGTTTCATATCAAATTGAACAAATATTATTTTTCACAGAAAACATTGTATGGAGCTGAAGTACATTTTCTTTCCAAAATTAATTCAATCAAAAAAATTGAATGTGATTCTTTTGTCCCCAAATAAAGCTGAAGAAAAAATAGTTTGAGTTTTGAGATTGAGTTGCTAAAATATATATATATATATATATATATATATATAAAGTCCGAGGACCTTTCTTTTATCTTTCCCCGAGGATTCAAACCTGTGACCTCACTGTTCCAAAGAACTCACTGATATGACCTCGTCGTCTCTTCCGTCTGGAGACAAATATTTACTTATGTCATCCCGTCGCCCAGTTGCCCCCACCCCCCCAACCCCCACCGACTTTGTGTTTCCACTGGCTTGTGGTCCCGCCGTCCAGTCGAGGCGCCGTAATATTTTCCCGACTGATCTCATTATTTAATGTTTGTCCAACTCTCTGTGTTCTGTTTCTTTTCCTCGGTGTAATAATAACCATCCGGTATTTTTTAATGTCGACACTTTGGTTTCCAGCTGATTGACTTTTTATCGACGGGACTTTTGAATAAAAGCGGTGACGTAATGCGGCGGTTCGGTGGTGTGAGTTCAGCTGGTGGGTCACTGGTGGTCAATAGGAAGAGAGGCGAAGGTTCTACAATGACCAACCAGTGTCACCACGTCTTTGGTGAGAGGTCAGAGGTCAACATATGAGTCTCACTGGCCTTGTTTGTCGACAGGATGTTTAGCTATCATGATGCCGTCATTCAGCGGCTCGCATTGGGTCGACCAGAAAGATGATCAGATTAGATCAATAAATGGAGCGCGGAAGTCTGACTCAGAGGGCCCGAGGCGGTGCTTTTGGAACATAAAGGTCACGGTGTTTGTAACTGTCTTGTTGGCTCAGTAAAATGTCTTTTATTTAGTAAACGTTTAATCATTTGCTCTCTTTGGGTAAATGTCTTACTATTCTAAGATGTTGGTTAAATTTGACATATTAGGCATCCACCGGGTCCCGAAGTTATGTTTATGGCAGTCCGATGGTGGTTTCAGTCCGTTGGGTGGTGGTTGGTCATCCTTTGGGTGGTGGTTGGTCTGTCCGTTGGGTGGTGATTGGTCATTCTTTGGGTGGTAGTTGGTCATCCTTTGGGTGCTGGTTGGTCTGTCCTTTAGGTGGTGGTCGGTCAGTCTGTTGGGTGGTAGTTGGTCTGTCCTTTGGGTGGTAGTTGGTCATCCTTTGGGTGGTGGTTGGTCATCCTTTGGGTGGTGGTTGGTCTGTCCGTTGGGTGGTAATTGGTCATCCATTGGGTGGTGGTTGGTCATCCTTTGGGTTGTGGTTGGTCTGTCTCTTGGGTGGTGGTTGGTCATCCTTTGGGTTGTGGTTGGTCTGTCTCTTGGGTGGTGGTTGGTCATCCTTTGGGTTGTGGTTGGTCTGTCTCTTGGGTGGTGGTTGGTCATCCTTTGGGTTGTGGTTGGTCCGTCTCTTGGGTGGTAGTTGGTCTGTCCTTTGGGTGGTGGTTGGTCTGTCCTTTGGGTGGTAGTTGGTCGTTCTTTGGGTGGTGGTTGGTCATCCTTTGGGTGGTAGTTCTTGAGTCCCGTGGTTGGTGGTACATGAAGGTGCCTCAGTCTTAGCATGTGATGCTTTGCGGCTCCTTCCCCACCTCCTACACCTTTCTTCTTCACCTCCTCCCTGTGGAAGGACCAGCAGCCAGCCTGCAGACTTAACACTGATTAGTAACCTTCTCCTCTTCTGCCTTTAAAGTCTTCTTTTCATCAGGTATACACACTAATTTGTCACGTGTAGGAGGAGGAGGCACACTGAGATCAGGAAAGGAGGGAGAGGTGAAGGAGAAGGGAGGGAGAAGGATAAAGAGAAGGAGGAGGCATATGAAGAGAGCAGATAACGGTAGAATTAGTGGACTTTCATTGATTAGCTGTAGAACAAAAGCGTTGCAGCATTGATCGGCTCTCAGGAAACAGTTTTACAGGATCAGGACTGAAAAAGAAGAACAAGAAGAGGCAGAACGGTGTGAATGACTGTGTAGTGACCAGCAGGGGGCGACTCCTCTGCTCCCATAGACGTCTATGAGGAAATTAATCTCTTTTATTCCCTCAGTAAACATTGTAAACGTGAGTTTATGGTCTCAGTCTCTAGTTTCAAGTCTTCTTCAATGCAGCATGATGTTCATTTCAATCCGGAAAGACTTGTTGAAATTTGAACACAATTTATTACAATAGGCATGAATATTCATATTGCAATATGAAGGGGACCGGGATGCTGAGCCGAGATGAGGCATATCCTCCCTCTG
>CM037929.1:19486883-19509383 GCA_021346845.1 Apeltes quadracus | reverse complement strand
CTACCAAAGGTCCTTTGGAAAACACCTCGACATACATGTGTAGAATACAGATTTCCTGTGGTATTGTGATCATATTTAAAGGAGGAAAGGCTTCCTGCTGGGTTCCCTCTGTGTTCTGCAGATAATACAGAAACCTTAATCAGTGCGTTCAAGCTTCTATTGCTCCAGTGCTGAGCTAATATCACAGGATGGGTGAGAGGTTAACGTGATGCCTTTAGACGAGCATGCGTGTGCATTGCCAGCTGATCTCAGAAGGCTCTTTGGTCGATTGGTAACAGAAAGAGAAAGAAAAGGGAGAACGAGAACGCACATCTCACAGAATGGGACAGCTCTTCTTCCTGGACTTCTGCACGGTCGCTCGTATCCACTCGTGCTCCTCCTCCTCGTGCTTTGTCTTCAGTGCTGCGATGTCCTCGTGCGACAGATGGAGCCCCACCGTCCGCCGGCTGGTCTCCTCTTCTTGTGCCCTGAGGAGTCGCTCGTAGTCCTTCTGGTAGGCCTTGTGTTTGCACAGCTGCTCAGCAGCTTGATGTGCTTGTCGTGTTTCTCCGTCAGCGCCTCGAAGTTGTCGGCGTAGTTTCGCCTGGACTCGTCGAATTCTTCGGCCAACCTTCTGGCTTCTTCTTTGGGTCTGTTCTGAATCGTTAGCAGATCTTTCATCAGGGATTTCTGTAATTTATCTAACTCTTCCTCCTCGTTTTGCTGTCTGGCGCGATCCCACTCCCTTTCCTTCTCGTACTTGTTTCTTTCTTGTATGTATTCTTCTTTGAGTTTTTCCAGCTGCTTCTTCTCCTCCAGTCGTTTCTGTTGGTCTTCTCGGTTTCGCTGCTCCCACCTTTTCATCCGGTCCTTCTCCCAGATCTCATAGCTCCGCCTCATCTGCGTCTCCTCCGTCGGCGTTTTCGTAGCCGCTCCGAGACTTTGTCTCCACTGCTTTTGTTGAATTTCCTCCTGCATCTTTGTCTTCCTCTCATCGGCTCGTCTCTCCTCTTCCTCCCTGTCCATCTTCTCCTGCTCCTTCTTGAGGTCGTCCTCCTTTTTCTTGATGAGTTCGGTTTTCAGGTCCATCTCTATTTTAGTCTTTATTTTCTGTTCCTCCAATTCTTTTTGCTTGGTTCCAATTGCTCGTTTGTGCTTATTCTCAAAGTCCATCAGCTCTCTCTGTATCTCCTCTTCTTTTTCTTTCAGGATTAACCTCATTTCTTTCTGTATCGCCGCCTCGGCTTCTTGGAACATCTCGGAGGTGAAGCAGCCGCCGCCGTTCTTCCCCACCATGAGGTCCACTTTGCTCAGCAGCTCTCTGGCTGAAGCAGCGTTGCGACGTTTGTTGTCGAACACCTGGAACCTTCCCCCGCAGTCGGCTATGAGTTTTCCCACGTAGCCGTCCGTGTCTCCCCCCAGGTAGCTCTCAAACGTTTTCCCCTGAAGGTCGTCCCCTCTGGTGAATATGACGATGATGAAGTCTTCTGACTTCTTGCCGAAGAAGTGCTTGATGAGTTTCACGGTGTCTTTCTCCTCCGGCGTGAGGCGTCCGATCTGCAGCACCAGCAGGAAGACGTGCGGCCCCGGAGCCAACATGCTGACGCACTTCAGCAGCTCCCGTTTGACTTCTTCGTTGGTCAGAGTCGTGTCGTACAAACCGGGGGTGTCGACCACCACGACGGGCCGCCCGTCGATCTCGCCCGCCGCTTTGTGGCAGATCTCCGTCACCGACTTCGAGCTGGCTTTAGATTTGAAGCACGCTCTGCCCAAGATGGTGTTGGCGATGGCGCTCTTTCTGGAACCCGTCTTCCCGATCAGCACCATCCTGAGGCGCTGCCTGTCGCGGGGTTCAACATACAGCGCCAGTTCTGTACACGTCGCGTGTACTGTTGTGGGACCGGCCTCTTTACGGCAGTTCAGATGTCTTCCGTTGTTGTCCCCCACCACTTTCTCAATCTTTTTAATCAGTTCTTCATAATCTTGACCGGCAGGAATCTTCTGGTCAAAGTCATCGCTGTGTTGCCTTCGTCCGCAGGACCTCTTGCACCGAGGGGTTGTGCTCCTCTGCCTCTTTCGCCTCGATGACCATCGAGTATCTAAAGGCGTATCTAAAGGCACTTTCCACTCGCCAGAGTCCTCAGAGACGTGTGAGATTCAAACCGGGGCTCCACCCTCGGAGGGCCTCCACTCGCCTCCGACCTCGGCAGGTCAGTCCTTGGCTGCACCCTGAGATATTTTCGTCCTAGAGACATTGTATTCCAAACATTCCTCTGAAACGGGCTTCGGATGCAATTGGCTTTCCACATCTGGTGTGTGTCTTTGTCACGGTTGGTCTGGTGCTGTCTTGTGTTGTTGTCTGGTCTCCCTGGGTTACTGTCACTTCCTGCCTTGTCCTGTCTCCCCTCGTTAGTGTCTGATTGTCCCCACCTGTTTCTAATCACCTGCACCTCCTGTCTGTATTTAAGCCCCTGTGTTTGTGAGTCCTTTGTCGGTCGTTGTTGCATGTCAAGGCCTGTCACCCGTGTCTCTAGTCTCTGTGTGCCCTGCTTGGAATAAAGCCTGTATTCTTGGAAATCCTGCGAATGCGTCCTCTCTCAGCCAACGAGCCGACACGATTCTGTGACAGTCTTCTAGTCTTTTTAGGCTCGGGAAACATTTCTGTAGTAAAGCCTCCGCATCCCACAACTCACATGTTTTCTACGGCAAGTAAAACTTGAGAGACCTGCTGCTTGTCCTTGATGTTGCAGACAAGATGTTTTCCCTCAGAAGTCTGGGGAAGCAACGGCTCTACCTTTACAGCATCAGGATTGTCCTCCATAGAAGAGAGAACCACGTGAAGCCATTGACTCTGGAGCCCAAAGTCCTCTGGATGGTCTCCAACTCCTTGTATTCGTCACTTTGTAGGCCCACAGGTAGGACCAGGACGAAGGTGTGGACGCCTTCAGGGTCACAGAGGGAGACACACCTGAGTGATTCCTCCATCACTGCCTCCTGAGGTTTTCCATACAGGGGAGGCAGCTCCACCACAGAGACCCGACGTCCACACACCTCTCCCTGATGCTTAACGCCCTCTGATGACTCAGCAGAACAAAACTTCCTGTGTCCCAGAAGGGCTTTCGCCACTGAAGTCTTCCAGGTTCTATGTCTCCCACAAAACACCAGGTTAAGAGGTGGTTTGGCACATACAGGTGTAACGATGGTACGGGTCTCCTGAGCCAAGGTGAGATATCGTGCCCCGTTTTCCTCCACCATGGTCTCGATTTTCAATCAATCAATTCCTGGCGATCGCCAAACAAAACACTAATAAATGCATTCAGTGGCCATGCTGCCTCTGTCCGAAGTCTTCCAAGATTTGATCAACGGAGGAATTCCACATCATCTCGCATTCTGTTGCGATGACCATTGTGTACTTAAAAGCGTCTCGTCCAAAGAAGTTCACGATGACCTCGACCCTCTGCCGGTCCCGCTCGGTGAAGTCGGAGGGCTTCGGCAGCAGCAGCAGGGCGTTGGGTCCGGGGGGACATCGGGCGACGCACATCCTCAGCTTGTCTCTCACTTTGTTGAGCGGCGCGCTGAAGACGTCTGACGGTGTCACCACTGTGACTTTTTTCTTCCTCCACTTGCTTGCCGGATGAGACAAATCTCTTTCGATGACGTCGGTCAGTCTTTTGGTTTCGTCCTGTTTTTTTCCAGTGACGACGATCCTGAGTTTGTGAGCTGTAAAACAACGATGAGGCATTTTAACGATCCTCGACTGTTTGTATCACATGAAATCTATTTTTAATCAGAGAGAGCGACAGCGTCAGTGCGTAAGACGTCGATGGGAAACAAATGAAACGCATTCAAGGACTTTTTGAGTTGTCCAAAGCAAAGAAGTCGCATTGAAGTCGCTATCGCTGTAGAAACATAAATGCACGAAAGCAGCATCGTGTTCCAGCTCTCCGTCTGGAGGATGAAGACGAGAAGTAGTACTCATTGGTTCAGGGTGGTTGCAGACACACATCTCTTTTATGGTTATGATTGTTGTTGTTTTGGGAAACAGGAACACTCCCCCTCCACTTTGACCCGAGGAGCTCATGTATAACATGTCAGCTGTGTGAAGGCAAAAGGCCTGGACGGTTGGCTGAGTTTACCTTTACGGCTCTTGAAGGTAAACTCAGCCTCTCTGTTGGCTCTTTTCCAGCATTTCCATACAAAGAATGTTTAACTGACACGACAAAATAACATATGAGCAACGAGAAAACATTTCAATGTTCCTCATTTTGCGTTACTGGGCTTACCAGCTGCTGGTGTCGCCATCTTGAGCTACGGTTCTTCTCTTTTGGAAGCCAAAGTTAAGCAAACAGGGTTGCGCTTCAGTACATGATTCCCGTAACTTAACCAGAAACAATGGTGTGGTTACTTTGGAAAGTACACAACGCTTCCCTGACTACTCCCTACCTACTTGCTTTAAGTATCTCAATCATGTGGCTCAACAGAGCCGACTGGTTTGGTGATGAGCCACACTTTTTTTCTTGAATGATTTCAACTCACTGATTGGACGAGTGCTAGATCGTGAGAGGGATTCTGAACTTGGATATTTGACTGTTTTAAGTGTGCAAACGAGTGATTGTTGCTGAAGGCTTCTTCCTTCCGGCTTCTACTTCATTATTTCCTGTCAGGAAATAATGTCAATTGTACAAAAGTCAATTGTACAAAAAAGAAGTCTTGATCTTCGAGATCATCATCTTCCTCGTCCTCTTCGGCTCCTCGTCTCCTTCGACTCCTCGTCCTCTTTGGGCCTCAAAGTTTTCTCTTTTTTTTAACATTAAAGAAATATGATATTTGTTCCCTTTGCTCTTAGCCAGTAAATGTAAAGCCCTTGCTGTTTTTGTAGCCCCGCCCCCTTGCGTGATGAGCTCACGTCCTGCTCCACGGGGAAACATTCCGGCTCTGTTTTCGGTGATTGGATTTATTACCTGTGTTATTGATCTAACAGCTGATCATTGAGCCACTTTTGCTTTGTGTGAAAACAGGAGAGAAGATCAGAGTGCTGGCGCGTCGCGTCCCGCTGCTTCCTCAGACGGGCCCTTTCAAACGCGCCCTGCGCCGGGGGGGGTCTTTGTTTTTCATACCTGCGCGGGCCTGTTGGAGGCGTTTGATTTATAGCGCCATCCCGCCCCGACGTAGCGGCGGGTTTGTGTTAAACACGTTCATTTGTTTTAAGTACACGAGTCGCTGCGTGTTTCTGGACCCCCCGCCACCCCTTAATCCCTCCTCGCTCTTTTTATCCTGGGAGGTCATCGGGTATGTTTGATTTATAGCCCGGTCCCTCCAGGCAGTGTTTTCTCATGGTTCCAGCACCACCCCGCCCCTCCCCCAGTGTGGAAAGAATTAATAAAACACACACACACTATGATGTAACTGCTCTCCCAAAACATCTCTGATGTGTTTCTGTACTTTCACTCGCTTTTACTCGTGTTTTCACTCAAGTTATTTCTCAAGTTATTTCTGTATAATTGACTCAAAGGACCTTTGTGAAGTTGAATCAGACGTCGTGCAATGTGGACACCAGAGACACAAAGACACACAAAGAGATTTCCTGTGACCTTGTGTGGCTTCCTGTCACCTTGTGTTCCTTCCTGTGACCTTGTGTGGCTTCCTGTGACCTTGTGTTCCTTCCTGTGACCTTGTGTGGCTTCCTGTGACCTTGTGTTCCTTCCTGTGACCTTGTGGCCTCCTGTGATCTTGTGTTCCTTCCTGTGACCTTGTGTGGCTTCCTGTGACCTTGTGTTCCTTCCTGTGACCTTGTGTGGCTTACTGTGACCTTGTGTTCCTTCCTGTGACCTTGTGTGGCTTCCTGTGACCTTGTGTTCCTTCCTGTGACCTTGTGTGGCTTCCTGTGACCTTGTGTGGCTTCCTGTGACCTTGTGTTCTTCCTGTGACCTTGTGTGGCTTCCTGTGACCTTGTGTTCCTTCCTGTGACCTTGTGTTCCTTCCTGTGACCTTGTGTGGCTTCCTGTGACCTTGCCTCTGCAGGTCCTGCATCTTCTACCGAGCGTGCATGGACATCCCCCGAGGCACGGAGCTGCTGGTCTGGTACAACGACTCCTACACCTCCTTCTTCGGCATCCCGCTGCAGTGCGTCGCCCAGGACGAGAACTGTGAGTGGCCGCTGACGCCCCGGCAGGTCGTGGGTTCGATCCCCGGACCCGACGATCCGCCGTGGAGAACCTCCATGCTGCTTACATGCAAACCGCCACATTCTGATTGGTTGATTTGATGGAGCCCAAATAAGACATGAAGGGGTTTGACTGTCCTCTCTTCATCGTCGTCCTTCCCTCAGGACATCAAATACACATTTATGAGTCTCATCTTTTATCCTTTTGGGGATTTTATCAATGAAATCAATGACATTTTTATTTCAGTCTCAAGGTCCAGAAAGTAAAAAGTAAATAGAATAAAAAATACATACAAATTCTCTGTGTAAAGTACACAGACCTACGAAATTATATTCATTTCTTAGAATTGAATATCATTTTTAGTTTTAGCATTCGCAATCAAAGTTCTTACTTCAACTTCAACCTGTTTCATGGAGCATTTTAATCAAGGCAGAGAGTCGTTTTGTGAGCAAGATCCTTCAAAGAGACATTTTCACTTTGTTTGGATGTGAGTTTTATGCATCTTTCTCTTCTGGCATTGATTTATTTTTGATTTTTATATTTCTATGTTTCTTGAAGAAGCAGCTCTGACGTTTCCTCTGTTTTAGTGTCTCAGAGGCAGCGGCTCGTCTCTCTTCAATCTGATCAAGACGTTTGTTTCACTTTACTATACTAACGAGGACATCTGCTCACAAACCCCGTTCACTCGTTCCAGCTATCCGATGCGCTCATCCGAATGGGTTGTAATGTCCGAGGTGAACATCGTATGAAGTGCTTTGACTTGTCCTGCAGAATGAAAACAGCGTCTGTTCATTGATACGTGAAGATAAAAAGCAGAAAATGTGACTCTGACATGTTGAATCAGTCGCTCACATCCCTCCATAAAACCATCGAATGTTTCTGTTTCAAGACGAATTTGATCAAAGTCAGAACATGAAAACCATCAACAGATCCTTCTGAACTTAACTTCATCAAGGGTTCTTTCATTTAGGAAGAGTAGAACACACACACACACACACACACACACACACACACACACACACTCTGCAGTTGTTTACTCGTGCACGTTCCATCCAATCACAGCTCGCCGACTTGATGCAGCGCAGATCGCCTCCTAACAACAACAACAACAACAACGCATTTGAAAAGATCGGTTCTGTGTCGACTGTCATGAAACATCAGATTCAGGTCGCATAGGGGCGAAAAAATTGGGTTGTTTCAGCCTGCAGTGTGAACGTAGCCTATGGGACATATTGTTATGACCGTTAGCATAATAGCCTCCATTGATTTGGTGAGCCTTTATTGTGGTAAGTTATTGATTATTATCGAGGCTTTGGCATCATAATGTGAGGAGTTCTTTACACCCACCACAAAGAGAGCAAGACACCGTCTATACCGTGTATATTTATATATATATATATATATATATATATATATATATATATATATATATACACATAAGATATATGTGTGTCTTCTGTAGAAGTTGTGCACACGTCCTGTCGATGGTAGGAGGCAAAAGGAGGTGAACGTGAGGCCGGAACACAAAGAATCATTTAAACTCTCCTTCAGGTTTGAGAAGCTGCTTTTAAACCCTCCCCCCCCCCCCCCCCCCCCCCCCCCCCTCCCTCGCAAAGACAGAACACCGACTCTGCAACATCATCTGCATCGTTTCTCAGTTCCGATGATTCATCCGCGCAGCGTTTGTTGCGAGATGGATCGAGCGGCGCGTCGATTCGTCTCCGGGCGGCGAACAGATGGTGTAATTATTTCCTGGTGGGGTCATTAGAGGATCAATGGGGGCCGGTGACGGAAGTGAGCCGACGTTGGGAGGGGGCTCTGAAACTTCACTTTCATTTATTACCGTCTTCATTAACATGTAATAAGGGAATTCTGTTGCTGTGACTCCAACCGGTCTGACCTTTGACCTCTGAAACCTCATTTTTGTGTCTCATTGGTTTCGTTCCTCTGAAAACTTCCAGCATCTATGCTGGGCACAAAGAGCTTCCTGTTTCACAATAAAACAGCTGAGACCGACTTCAGGATCATCAGCTGATAATAATCATAACCAATAATCAATAATAATCATAAACTGCAGGGGGCCCAAAAACCAGACAGCACCAATATTGCCACTGCCACTGCCACTCGAAACTATTTAAAATATAAATAAAACATTGGGTTTCTGTAATAAAACTGTTAATCTCTGTTAAAATGGTCGATATTCCAAAGCAAACTATCAGCCGCATGTTTAACGTCTGCTTGATGTTTGGGAATGAAACCACTTTGTGAAGGAACCACGGCCAACGTTCACTGGCATTTAAAAATGAGACTTGACGGATGAGTCTGCTGTCAGAGGAACAGGAAGTCAGATCACTTTGCTTTTTGCCAATTGATCAACCCAAAATAACAATTTGCCCGAGGGGACGAGCACAGTATGTCTGTTATAATTCGTTTCCCAGAGGAGCCGCTTATGTGGTTAACAGTGAAAGTAAGAGCAGCCCTCTGGATGTCATTTCAAACACAATGAAGGTTACGGAGTCCAGGCCGCCAGCCGGTCCTCATGGAACAGAACGGGTCAAGTGAGGACAGCTGTTCGTCCCCAATCGGATTTACACACATTGATGTGACATATTCTTCCCGTTAATGTCATTGTACTTGACCAGCAACACTTTAGTGTCCCAAATCTACCTCCATCATCTTCCTCTTACGCTTATTTCTTGCTTTTTTGTTTCTTTAGACGGCACGTATCAAAACAGAGACAGAGTTTCTCATAAAATACATAAAGTTATGAGCACATGAGCCACATGACCATCAAGGACTAAAGCACATAGACACGTCCCCCCGTCCTCGTTTACTTCAGAGGGACAAACCGCTCGTTACCTGTAGATGTGGCTTCAGAACTACGAGTCGTAACCATAAACAATGTAAATAGTAGCAGGCAGGAGGCCCCGTTTGGGCCCCGTGCCCTAGTTTGAGAATCATGTCCGTGGTGAGAGAGAGGAAAAGTTCTAACGAACAGGCTCCGAGCAGCTTAACCAGACCCAGAGCTCCTGTCAGTGGAACCAGGAGCCGCATCGGGCCGCGGGCGTCCCGCGCCGGCCTGGCCTCGCTTAGGACAGCGTCTCCACGACAACAGCGGATCTTTCTCACGAAAGCGCAGCAAGCGGGCTAGACGGATACGAGTTGTGCCTTTGTTATGCGCTCAGTGTGCCGTCGGTCTGGCCTCCCACCCGATCGCGTCCTCCAGCTCCTGCTGGGTCCCGAGACTCTCCCAAGCAAGTTAGAGTAGAAATCTCCCCAGTATGTGGTGACCCCCTCCCCCCCCAGCTGCAGAACCAGCTCAACAGACGTGTTTCAGCATGAAGGAGTCTCACACCTCATGACGCACACTCACAAAGTAGAACAAACAAGTCCACATGTTAACAGTTTGGCTCTAAAAAGGGTATCAAATAACGATTTCCACGAATCAGACCACTTTACACTTTTAGTATGAAGGGCTCCAACAAACATCTGAGTAACCAAATCTTTCTGGGTTTTTTTTGGTCTCCAGTAAATGTCCCAAACACAGTGGTGGAAGCGATGACCCGGCAGGAGTCCCTTCAGTCTTTCAGCAAGAACGGAAAACCCTCTTCCTCCTCGTCCACCTCCTCTTCCCCCGCCATGCGCTCCATGGTCTTTCCCCACTCCCCCTGCCCGAGGAACTTCTCCCTCTTGGACAAGGTGGGGATCGGGGTTCAGTCGGATGTCAGTTACGGCCAGTTGGGGGCGAAGAACCAGCGTGTTCTGGCGAGCCCGACCTCCACCAGCCAGCTCAGCAGTGACTTCAGCGACTGGCACTTGTGGAAGTGTGGCCAGTGCTTCAAGACCTTCACCCAGAGGATCCTGCTGCAGATGCACGTCTGTCCGCAGAACCCAGACAGGTAAGACGACTGTTCTTTCTGTTCAGCCGACGATAGAAAATCAAAGATTTGCCTCAGAGGGAGTCACAATCTGGACATCATCGAATCAGAATGTTTGGTGTCCGAGTATCTTCATCATCAAAGGAGTTGGAGGTCATTTATTCTCTTTATGAACGTCGCTGCTGGATAAATCCTTCACCTGGAACACCTGTTCTTTAATTCCTTAAATATACTCAAATGTTTACAAATTGTCCCCTGAAGTTTCTTCAAGCGTTTCAGTTTAAAGCACTTAAACCTGGAACAGAAGGACTGAGAAGGATTCAGTGTGGGCTTCAGAACGACCCCTCCTGTTCTGTCTATTTGACAGTTGGGGCTCGTGAGTTTGTCTGTCTGGCTCTATTAGCTCAAAGTCAGCTGGGATTGGCTGCCGGAAGAGGATAAGCGGTTCAAGGTAATTGATCCATGGCAGGCCATGCGCCCTGCCATGTGCCCTCCCGCTATCATGCGCCCTGCCATGTCAGCTGCTTCATGCCGGTCAGAACCAGAATAATAATGTGCGTAGAAAAAGCTCCATGTATGGAGCCTTCTGATGGCTTAAAAGAAAACACAAGTATGAATGAAGTATTTTTGGTAATCAAATCAAATCGAGTGACCCTTAAACAACGTCGGTGTTTGTGTGTCTGTGACAGAACTGAACTCTTGTATCTGCTGTACGGTGGTGAACATGACACGGCACATTAAGTGTAATAATTTATTGCCCTCGGTGTCTCATCATCACACCATTTGTGTGTGACAGGAAGTGGGAGTTTTTGGAGGCGAGTGAGGAGAGCGTGAAAGTGCCCAACTTAATTATAAGCACGGAGGAGGGAGGAAGAGGAGCCGTGTGTGTGTGTGCGTTTATATTTGTGTATTGGGGAGGGGGCGGAGGATGTATTGGATATGTTTTGCTTAGCTTTATTTTTTCCAAGCAGGGGAGTCAGAGCGGCGTATAAATCAAGAACTGGCGTCATTGAGAAATACCTCGCCTTACGGTGACGGGGCAGGAAAACAGATGCCACTTATTCGATAAACTAATACTCACAGGGAAGAAAAATGTGTGCTGAATGTGGAGGGGGTGGGGGGGGGGGCTGCCTGTCAATAGGAAGGTTTTATGGGACGGAGGAGCAGATAGGAATCAGCTGAACAAGCCAAACTGCTCCCGAGGCGCCAGTGGGCCTCACGCTCATGTGGACTGGGACCAGTAGGCCCATCGCAGGAACCCGTCTGCCCACAGTCCTCTCCCCTAAACCAGGTCCATCGGGGCGTTTAACCTCAGTGTCGATGCCAGCAGGTCAGTCGCTGGTTGTGATGGTCCCGTCCGGCGTTCTGAGACCCCGATCAAGCTGTTCAGAATTAATATCAACCAGTAGAAAACATCATTAGGACCCTTAACAATGAATCAACTTCAGTGGTCATTGAGGAGGCTTTAGGAATGGTTCCACCTTCTGAACGTGGTCTTTGAGGATTACTGCGCTCAGTAACTGAGGGGGTTCCGCAGGGTTCCTTAAAGAGGCTCTAGGTGGTTGACCATTCGAGCTGTTACCATGTTAACGCATCATGTTGTTTACTTTTATCCGTCCCCCCTTTATGTGTCTCTTCAGGTGTCCAGACATTAAGCCAATATTTGCCGTCAGTGTACAAAGGAACTGGGCCCATCAAGCACATTTCTTAATGTTTACTGGACGTGAACATTTGATGCTGGAGACTGACAGCTCTTCATATCAGCTTCAACCTCTTTCAGCTTCTTTACACCGACTGTTCCTCTTCTGAACTTTGAAAATTCTGTTTCACTTCACAACAACCGATCAGACGTGCAGTTTGTTTGTGTCGGTGAGGCCTTGGAAGTGCGTTTAATTCGGGTGTGAAGCGGCGTTCAGGGACGGCAACGGACTTCACTACAGTGTTTAACCGCTGCTCTAATGATGGATGTGTTTACTGCGCTGCTGTTTAAAAGAGTCATTAGCGCTCTTACTGAAAATGGGCAACGTTAGCTTAGCGCTTTGATCCTCAGTGTTCACAACCCAGATGTCCTTCTGCTGGCTCAAGTTGTTTATGATTGTTTATATGGAAATAATCACAGTTGTATATCAATGGAGAGAAAGTTTACGGCTGATTGAAAGTGTGTATCACCGCGCGGCCCAGTTTACAAAGGGATTAAGTGCTAATTTTGTCTGGGGTTTTTTACCCTGGAGCTGGCTGCGGTTTCAGGTTCTTCAGCTTTTCCACACGATTAAACAAACTCCATTACTGACGACCTCAATAATCTCACATAAGTAATGGAGCTCGTTCGACTCCATTACGGCTTTCAGACGTCTCACGTTGACGCAGTGATGAAGACGTTTCGTTGAGTCGGTGACTTGCTCGGAACGCTGAGGACAATCGACGCCTTCTGGCGCAACGGTTTCCACGTCGTCTCCAACGAGAGGATCTTGTGATGCTCTGATTGTTTTGTAGTAATCAAAGTAATATCATAAAACTGTGTGATGTTTAAGCAACCAATCAAAAATCAACGCACTGTCTCCTCACACAAAACACGTCCACGTCCAACACGCTGATGGTGGACCGTCCAACACGTGCACCCACTATTCCACTTCTGTCAGGTCCATAACGTCAAGAACACGCACGACGATAAAAATGATTTAGGAAACATTTTATCAGATAGATGCATCCAGTATGAGTTCAGGATTAAATCTGTGGCGGTGTGGCTCTGTTCAGGGAGTCCTCCGACCTTTCATGAGCACCATGAAATAGCAGGGAGTCAGAGGACAGCAGCGGCATTAGGGAACGTTTACACCGTTTTAGGACTGTGAGCTGAGCTATTCCCCCACATGAACAGAGCGGCAACGATGACATAGAAGCAAATGCTACGTTATGCATGACGAGGAGGAGCTGGGGAGGTGCAAGCAGGTAGGAAGGAGCCAGGCTGAATCTGCTTTTCTTTTGTGTAACCAATAGCAGGGGGGGTTTGACCAGCTGGTGCACTAATCCAGATCAGCTGATGAGACCGTCTGTTGGCCAATAGCGTAGCAGCGTCTTGACTACCTGGCCTGCCAGAACGGACGCTGACGCTTAATTTCCTGTCTGGCCGAAACGTTCCCAAAAACAACACGGGAATGTTTGCATGTTGGCGTTCAGGGGGTTTATCAGCATGGAGCGCTGACACAGATGTGTGTGTGAGTGTGTGTCTGCAGCGCACAGATGTGTTGATAATCCCTGCTGCTCTTTGTGCGTCTCCCAGCGTGTCTCTGCAGGACAAGAGAGTTGTGTTTATTTACTTGTTGTAATTCAGTATAAACATTCAGTGTGTGTCATTGTGGCTACCAGATAACATTTGTATATTTATCATCTCTTGCTTGTTGCCTTGTTCGATCTTCAGAGACGCTTTGAATGCGACAGTAAAGCAGTTGAAGTCGTTTAAAGCGGGTGTGAGTGGTGAATGAGGAAGAGAATCCTCACTTCTGATTGATCATAACAGACGACTAACATCATTCTTTATCCTGTCTGGATGTTACTTGATGACTTTTGGTAAAACAACGTTCGTTCTCGTCTTTACAGATTTTGAGGCTTTTAGTAAAAGCTTTTAGTGTAAATTGTTAATATGATGGAAATAATCTGTTGTATGTCTGTCATTTTGATCCATGTTGCTCCCCTAATATATATATATATATATATATATATATATATATATATATATATATATATATATATATAATTATTAATAATAATCTAAAGACAACCAGTTATTTAGAGTTTGGTTTTAAATGACTTCCTCTCAAACTACACTACCCATAATCCCCATGGCATGACATGGGCTCATTTGAGGACCTAATGTGAGCTTTCTGCCTTAATAGGTTGGAAGAGGATGTCTGCTCATATACACACAGTGCACATAAGTGTGCGTCTGTGTTCACAGAGCATTGATTGTGTATTGACGAGGCGGGAGCAGTGATTTATAGCCGCTGGTCTCTGGAGGAACGACGTCTTCATACGCAGGAGGACAGACGAGTCGTCCTCACGCCGGAGAGACTATGGATTAAAAGGAGTCCACGCGGGTCAATCAGCACACTTCAGTGCTCGGCTGCACACACACACACACACACACACACACACACACACACACACACAGAAACACAAAGACACACACACAGACACGCTCAGACACACACACACACACAGACACACACAGAAACACACAGACACACACAGAAACATAAAGACACACACACAGACACGCACAGACACACACACAAACAGACAAGCACAAACACACACACACAGACACACACAGAAACACAAAGACACACACACACACACACACACAGACACGCACACACACACACACACAGAAACACACACACAGACACACATAGAAACACAAAGACACACACACAGACACGCACAGACACACACAGAAACAGAAAGAAACACGCACACAGACACACACAGACACGCACAGACACACACACAGAAACACAAAGACACACACACACAGACACACACGGAAACACAAAGACACACACACAGACGCGCACAGACAGAGACAGACACACAGAAACACAAAGACACACACACACACACAGACAAACACAGAAACACAAGGAAACACAAAGACACACACACACACACAGCATGTTTTGTTTCTTACAGCAGAGGCTCACGACGCTCTCTTCCTTTACTTCCTGTCTGTATTTACAGAGGCTTTTATTCTGAAGTCTTGCTTCCCTTCTTTTGTCCAGATCTGATTTTTACGAGTCGTTTTCTGTTTTGTCGAACATGGCACATCCAGAGTTTCTGCCGCTTCCCGACCACCTAGCCGACCTCTGACCTCTGCGATGAAATGAAAACACGCACGTGAGCCGCCAGGCTTCGTTCCCACATTGTCGTAGGAACCAGCCGCCAAGGTTTCGTCTCTCTGTCATCGCCTCCCGTGTTTAGAGGTGCACACGCAGCAACTCTGTTGTCGTTGCCTTACCACGTGTTGAAAGGCGACGCAGGGTTTATTGTCCCGAACCACGTCTCCCAGACGGGTTGAAAATGACGGACTTTAGGGATCACACACACACACACACACACACACACAGGCTAAGTGGGAACAACATGGCAGCCGGCTGTTCTCTCACTGCCCGTCCAAACAGAGTAATATTAGTTTGCCTGTGAACCGGATCCAGGCGTCTATTTTGTATTTTTGTTCGCCCGTCGCTGTGTTGACTCTGAACATATTTATCCGTCTGCTGTCAACTGACCGAATAACAACATGAGACCGTAACACCATAAGACTGTGACACCATGTAACTGTAACATCATGTGACTGTGACATCATGTGACACCATGTTACTGTAACATCATGTGACTGTGACATCATGTGACATCATGTGACTGTGACATCATGTGACACCATGTAACTGTAACATCATGTGACTGTGACACCATGTAACTGTAACATCATGTGACTGGGACATCATGTGACTGTGACACCATGTAACTGTAACACAATGTGACTGTAACATCATGTGACTGTGACACCATCTGACTGTAACATCATGTGACTGTGACACCATGTGACTGTAAAACCATGTGACTGTGAAGCCGTGTGACTGAAACCGTTTGACTGTGAAACCATGTGACTGTGACACCATGTGACTGACACCATGTGACTGGAGAACATGTGACTGTAAAACCATGTGACTATGAAACCGTTTGACTGACACCATGTGACTGTCACAACCGTTTGACTGTGACACCATGTGACTGTAACATCATGTGACTGTGACACCATGTTACTGTAACATCATGTGACTGTGACACCATGTGACTGTGACACCATGTGACTGTAGAACATGTGACTGTGACACCATGTGACTGTAAAACCATGTGACTGTGACACCATGTGACTGTAAAACCATGTGACTGTGACACCATGTGACTGTAAAACATATTACTGTGACACCATGTGACTGTAGAACATATTACTGTGACACCATGTGACTGTAACATCATGTGACTGTGACACCATGTGACTGTAGAACATATGACTGTGACACCATGTGAATGTCACACCATGGGACTGTAACATCATCTGACTGACACCATGTGACTGTAGAACATGTGACTGACACCATGTGACTGTGAAACCATGTGACTGTAGAACATGTGACTGTGACACAATGTGACTGTAAAACCTTGTGACTGAAACCGTTTGACTGTGACACCATGTGACTGTAACATCATGTGACTGTGACACCATGTGACTGTAACATCATGTCACTGTGACACCATGTGACTGTGGAACATATTACTGTGACAACATGTGACTGTAACATCATGTGACTGTGTCACCATGTGACTGTAGAACATATGACTGTGACACTATGTGACTGTAACATCATGTGACTGACACCATGTGAATGTAGAACATATGACTGTGACACGTTGTGACTGTGAAACCATGTGACTGTAGAACATGTGACTGTGACACAATGTGACTGTAAAAACATGTGACTGTGACACCATGTGACTGTAAAACCTTGTGACTGAAACCGTTTGACTGTGACACCATGTGACTGTAACATCATGTGACTGTGACACCACGTGACTGACACCATGTGACTGTAAAACCATGTGACTGTAAAACCGTTTGAGTGTGACACCATGTGACTGTGACACCAGGTGACTGTAACATCATATGACTGACACCATGTGACTGACACCATTTGACTGGGGCACCATGTGACTAACATTATGAGACTGTGACACCACGTGACTGACACCATGTGACTGTAACACCATGTGACTGTAAAACCATGTGACTGTGACACCATGTGACTGTAAAACCATGTGACTGTTAAACCGTTTGACTGTGACACCATTGAGTGTGACACCATGTGACTGTGACACCAGGTGACTGTGACACCATGTGACTGTCAGAACCATTTAACTGTGACACCATGTGACTGTAACATCATGTGACTGTGACACCATGTTACTGTAACATCATGTTACTGTGACACCATGTGACTGTGACACCATTTGACTGTGACACCATGTTACTGTAACATCATGTGACTGTGACACCATGTGACTGTGACACCATGTGACTGTGAAACCATGTGACTGTAGAACATGTGACTGTGACACAATGTGACTGTAAAAACATGTGACTGTGACACCATGTGACTGTAAAACCTTGTGACTGAAACCGTTTGACTGTGACACCATGTGACTGTAACATCATGTAACTGTGACACCTTGTGACTGTAACATCATGTGACTGTGACACCATGTGACTGTGAAACCATGTGACTATGAAACCGTTTGACTGTGAAACCATTGAGTGTGACACCATGTGACTGACACCATGTGACTGCGGCACCATGTGACTAACATCATGAGACTGTGACACCACGTGACTGACACCATGTGACTGTAACACCATGTGACTGTAAAACCATGTGCCTGTAACATCATGTGACTGTGACACCACGTGACTGACACCATGTGACTGTAACATCATGAGACTGTGACACCATGTGACTGTGACACCATGTGACTGTAAAACCATGTGACTGTAAAACCGCTTGACTGTGACACCATGTGACTGTGACACCAGGTGACTGTGACACCATGTGACTGTCAGAACCATTTAACTGTGACACCATGTGACTGACAGCATGTGACTGTAACATCATGTGACTGTGACACCATGTGACTGTGACACCATGTGACTGTAAAACCATGTGACTGTAAAACCGCTTGACTGTGACACCATGTGACTGTGACACCAGGTGACTGTGACACCATGTGACTGTCAGAACCATTTAACTGTGACACCATGTGCCTGACACCATGTGACTGGAGAACATGTGACTGTAAAACCATGTGACTATGAAACCGTTTGACTGACACCATGTGACTGTCACAACCGTTTGACTGTGACACCATGTGACTGTAACATCATGTGACTGTGACACCATGTTACTGTAACATCATGTGACTGTGACACCATGTGACTGTGACACCATTTGACTGTAGAACATGTGATTGTGACACCATGTGACTGTAAAACATGTGACTGTGACACCATGTGACTGTAAAACCATTTGACTGTGACACCATGTGACTGTAAAACCTTGTGACTGGGAAACCGCTTGACTGTGACACCATGTGACTGTGACACTATGTGACTGTGACACCATGTGACTGTGACACCATGTGACTGTGACACCATGTGACTGTAAAACATATTACTGTGACACCATGTGACTGTAACATCATGTGACTGTGAAACCATGTGACTGTAGAACATATGACTGTGACACCATGTGACTGTAACATCATGTGACTGACACCATGTGAATGTGACACCATGTGACTGTGAAACCATGTGACTGTAGAACATGTGACTGTGACACAATGTGACTGTAAAAACATGTGACTGTGACACCATGTGACTGTAAAACCTTGTGACTGAAACCGTTTGACTGTGACACCATGTGACTGTAACAACCTGTGACTGTGACACCATGTGACTGTGAAACCATGTGACTATGAAACCGTTTGACTGTGACACCATGTGACTGTAACATCATGTGACTGTGACACCATGTGACTCTAGAACATATGACTGTGACACCATGTGACTGTGAAACTATGTGACTATGAAACCGTTTGACTGTGACACCATGTGACTGTAACATCATGTGACTGTGACACCATGTGACTGTGACACCATATGACTGTGAAACCATGTGACTATGAAACCGTTTGACTGTGACACCATGTGACTGTAACATCATGTGACTGTGACACTATGTGACTGTGACACCATGTGACTGTGACACCATGTGACTGTGACACCATGTGACTGTAACATCATGTGACTGTGTCACCATGTGACTGTAGAACATATTACTGTGACACCATGTGACTGTAACATCACGTGACTGTGTCACCATGTGACTGTAGAACATATTACTGTGACACCATGTGACTGTAACATCATGTGACTGTGACACCATGTGACTTTAGAACATACGACTGTGACACCATGTGACTGTAACATCATGTGACTGACACCATGTGACTGCAGAACATATGACTGTGACACCATGTGACTGTAACATCATGAGACTGTGACACCATGTGACTGACACCATGTGACTGACACCATGCTACTGTGACACCATGCGACTGTGACATCATGTGACTGTAAAACCATGTGACTTTGAAACCGCTTGACTGTGACACCATGTGACTGTAACATCATGTGACTGACACATGTGACTGTACCACCATGGGACTGTAACACCATCTGACTGTGACATCATGTGACGGACACCATGTGACTGTAGAACATGTGACTGACACCTTGTGACTGTGGCACCATGTGACTGTAACATCATGTGACTGTGACACCATGCGACTGTAGAACATGTGACTGACACCATGTGACTGTGACACCATGTGACTGTAACACCATGTGACTGTGACACAATGTGACTGTAAAACCTTGTGACTGTGAAACCGCTTGACTGTGACACCATGTGACTGTAACATCATGTGACTGTGACACCATGTGACTTTGACACCATGTGACTGTAAAACATGTGACTGTCACAACCGTTTGACTGTGACACCATGTGACTGTAACATCATGTGACTGTAACATCATGTGACTGTGACACCATGTGACCGTGAAACCATGTGACTATGAAACCGTTTGACTGTGACACCATGTGACTGTAACATCATGTGAATGTGACACCATGTGACTGTGACACCACGTGACTGTAGAACATATTACGGTGACACCATGTGACTGTAACATTATGTGACTGACACCATGTGACTGTGACACCATGTGACTGACACCATGTGACTGTGAAACCATGTGACTGTAAAACCGTTTGACTGTGACACCATGTGACTGTAACACCATGTGACTGTAAACCATGTGACTGACACCATGTGACTGTGACACCATGTGACTGTAACATCATGTGACTGTAAAACCATGTGACTGTGAAACCATGTGACTGTGACACAGAAGAGGCTAAAGTGACAGGCTTGTTAGACGTTGTTTACTGAAGTAAACACACAACTTTAAAACGAGTCACACCCTTAGATACAACATGAACATACTTAGTGCTCATTTTTTAGGCTGTAGATGACAATTACAAATACATACCAAGTACTTCCAGGAGCTTCTTTTATTCCTCGAATGAAACAAACATAAAACTGCGTGTGCGGCAACATGTTCATTCATTTTATGCACAAGGACATATTTGCATGTGCTTGTGTGTGCAGATAATTTATTGTGTTTGTGTGTGATGGAGGTGTTTGTGCTTCACCTCCTCCTCCTCGTCCTCCTCTTTCCGCTGTAATAAACAATAACCGGGCATTAATCTCCCGGCCTGCCGCCTTAATAAATAATATCCACACATTCATCAACTTAAACTATTCACAATCAATGCGGCTCTTCATAGAAAACCCACCTAATAAATAGTGGTGCGGCCCATCGAGGCGTGAACTTATAGACCGGCGCTGATAAATGACCCGCCCCTCCCGACCCCCCCAACCCGACCCCCCACGGCCAGACGCCTTTTTTGTGGAAAACTGCAAGTGAGAATTTTTTCGATTTTATATTACACTATCTCACTGGTATTACTGGTCCCCTGTGTGTATGCGTGTGTGTGTGTGTGTGTGTTTGTGTGTGTGCGTGAGATGATCACTTGTTTATGTTCTGTAGGTGTTTTGCTTTTTCTAAACTGCTGATGTCACAGTTTGACTCATCAGATCCAGAATAAGAAGCGATTTATTTGTACACACACACCTACCGATAAGCGAGGTAGTGTGTGTTTGTGTGTGTGTGTGTGTGTGTGTGTGTGTGTGTCTCAGATTAAATTTACTACACAATCCAGACACCTTGGGAGATGGGAGCTGCACTTAGTGATCAGGCTTATTTCATGATGTCACTTTTATACAAACGTCCAATAGGATGGAGATGAAACTACGACTGATTGGTTGTTTCTCAAAGTTCAAATAAAAGTCAGATTATAATCCACAACAAAGGAATGTGAGAAGCACGTAAATCTCTTCATTACTTCACCAAGAGATCAAGGTTGTGAACATCACAATTCAATATCCAGCATTTTTCACTTCAGTGCATTTAGCATTTGGTTTGGTAAATTGTTTCCGGGTAGAAGAAAAGAAACTGGGACGTAATAATAATTATTAATTATTAATGTTTTCGTATTAATGTTTAATTATTAATTATTAATGTTTTCTGCCTGACTGTTTCTATAAAACAGTCAGGTAGTTGTGTTACGTAAAGTCACTACGTAAAAGTTTATAATATATTAATATATTCTCTTTACACCCGTTTTTCATCTTTACTTTTTGCCCGATTAACAATCATCAACCAATAAAATAAATTAAATTTGTTGATGAGAGGTTTGAGGCTTGACACAGTAAAACAGCAGCGTATTTTAACAAATAATATGTATATATAATAAAACCATAATAATAGTCTGTAATAATGTTCAACAAGCTAAAGGAAGGATTTTTTTTCCAGATTATTTTTTTTGAGGCTGGATAAATCACAGAAAACACAAAGCGTGTGTGTTTGTGTGTTAACACACTGGAAGTGTCCAGTAAGTTAAAAACACATCACTAGATAATGCTCACAGGAGACTGTGTGTGTGTGTGTGTGTGTGTGTGTGTGTGTGTGTGTTGTGTGTTGTGTGTGTGTGTGTGTGTGTGTGTGTGTGTCTGTGTGTGTGTGTGTCTGTGTGTGTCTGTGCGTGTGTGTGTGAGCAGCAAATAGAAACAGAATAAGATTATATCTGCTGCTGTATGGATGCTGGACACTCAATTAGCACACACACAGACACACACACACACACACACACACACACACACACACAGACACACACACACACACGGTGATAAATGGTGCAGTCGTGGTCTCTGCCTGCATTGTTGATGAGGGTCACGCTGCCATGGTTACTGGAGCAGTGTCAGACCCCCCCCCATTGTGTGTGTGTCCATCATTTTGTGTGTCTGTTCACAGTTATTCTTACAGTACAATCGTTGAACTTCTTTATTATTATTAGTAATAATATATAATATTATTAATATTTCCTTGTTTGCCACTTTGGTGAAACTGAAACAAAGACTTGCAGCTGTAGAGCAATTAGAGACTCTCATTGGTTGTAGTGGTACTGTGGGCAGGGACAAAGCTTCAGCTTGAAATGACCTCTTCTTGTACCATAAATGAATTGTTTCAAAGAGCAGAATGTTCCATTTTTCCTCGTGCATCAGTTCACGGTTCCGTGTGATTTGATTCTTTCATCGTTTTACTGGTTTAGAAGCCAGAAGCCGTCAGACCTCCTCACCCGTCTCTCCCTCCCCCCCTCCTCCCCTCCAGGCCGTACCAGTGTGGC